>BMAU01020520.1:0-271562 GCA_019973935.1 Trichonephila clavipes | reverse complement strand
TTACGCATTGCTTGATTTCGGACCCTGGGTGCAGAAGATATACAATCCCTCAGAATAGCGACTGAAATTTATAACCATGTTGGGAATGTATAAGGCCAGCCGATCTGGGCCCTTCTGAGCTCCCTAAGGCCTTTGCGTTTAATGATTTAATCCGCCCATAAACATTGCTGTACTATGGAGAAACCATGATAGATTTTACTATCCGAAGCTATCCAGAAGCCGTGATATAAACCTTGCAGAAAAATATATGGACAATGCTTCCAGTCTGATAGATATATGTAATAGGAAAAACCGTACAAACCAACCTGAAATACAGACTGACTTAATTCATGTAGAGACAATTTCTATCAACTGAAATATAATCATTCAACCTCGATACGCCAAATAGGGTTTTTGAAATGATTATAGCAAATGGAAAGAAAACTTTTGTTACTAAATTATTGCATTTCTTCTGTAAAAACTACACTATATTCCTTTTTATGACCTTTCAGTACAAAAGCAAAACTAAAAAATAAGAAATATTATAAAAATTTTTAATTTAGCTGGTTTTTAAGTTCATTTAATCGAAACATTACGTTCAGATTTTCTTGAGGGAAGATAAAAATCTTTAATAATTCATAAAAATTAAAGTGTCTTACTTTTTTTCACTGAGGTATCAGTAATGCTGAAAAATAGAGTTAGCATCTAAAAAAGTGAAGAAACTGCGCCGTATATTAGTCGCCATTGTTAAAATGGGAGGATACAGGTGTAATATAAAGCTCAATACAGAAAAAAAGAAGCAAAAAATAATTGTGTGGAAACTTTAATTCTTTGGAATGGTATAAAGAACATGAAATGATGCTTCAGATCAATTTGGTTACTTGTAAATGACAAAAAACTAGTTGTACAGAATTGGATACAGGCTGTTTTAATATGGTGTGTGGTCCCCTGAATCCGCTAAGACTGCCGCACACCTGTTTAGCATGGGATGCGATGAGGTTATCGGCCGGACTGGGGAATATTGTTCCACCTCTTTCAAGGAGGTGCACCTTTCACGATCCCGGAGAAAAGCGAAGGCTGTGATCTCTCTTGAATGCGTCGTTTGAATGAGTCCTAAGATTTAGGTCAGTAGAATATGGTGGCTCACCAAAAGCTGTATTGTTTCAAATTCAAGAAAGTTTTTCACAAGACGAGCTGTGTGATTTATAGCATTATTTTGTATTTAAAAAAGAAATCACCAATAGCTGCAGCGAAAGGTACGATATGGGATCTTAGATCTCGTTTGCATGCCTTTGAGTCGTCAAAAATGCCATTCCACATGAAAGCAGGTCAGGTACGCGTTCACCTATACCGATTATATCAAACCACCTAATCTGTAATGTAATCCTTTCTTCCCCTGAATGAATACTAAGTTACTCTTTGGCACTCTTTCCTCTTGCCATACCAAAAGAAGTCTGGTGACTCGCCTAAGTTGTATCTGGACCTATATAGGTGTGCTTCTTTGAAGAGAACTTCAAATTGCAATAAAAACAACGATGTATTATTCGATTGACATGAATTTTTTATTCGAAAGATAATCTTGTGGCATTATATTTTAAATATGATCAAGCAAGGCGGCAGATCTATCGAATGGGCCCAAAACGAGATTGCCGTTGTTCCCTGATTTCATAAGCGAATTTTGTTTAGCGATGAAGCGCACTTCTGGTTGAATGGCTACGTCGACAACAAAAAACTGCCGCATTTGAGTGAAGCTAATCCACAAGTGTATGTCGAAACACCGTTACATCCAGAAAACTGACTCGTTTGCGCTTTATGGGCTGGTGGAATCATTGGTCCGTACTCTTCAAAAAACGATGAAGGCCACAACGTTACAGTCAATGGTGATCGGTATAGAGCCATGATTACTAACTTTTTCATTCCCTGAATTGAACAATCACGATGTCCAGGAGCTGCGGTTCTAACAATACGGTGCAACATGTCACACAGCTCGTGCCACAATCGATTTATTGAAAGACACGTTTGGTGACCGCCTAATTTCACATTTTGGACCTGTGAATTGGCCTCCAAGATCTTGTGATTTAACACCGCTAGACTATTTTCTGTGGGGCTATGTAAAGTCATTGGTCTATGCGGATAAGCCACAAACGCTTGACCATTTGAAGACAACATTCGCCGTGTTATTGCCGATATACGGCCACAAAATGTTGGAAAAAAAGTCATCGAAAATTGACGTCCAGATTGACTACATCCGAGCCAGCCGTGGCAGTCATATGCCAAAATCATATTTAAAATGTAATGCCACAAGATTATCTTTCGAATAAAAAATATTCATGTCAATCGAATAATACATCGTTGTTTTATTGCAATTTAAAGTTCTATACCTCTAAAAAAACACCCTATACAAACAGCACTTTACTCTAACCACTTTGCATCTAATCTTGATGTTCAGCAACCCACTTTTTTCGGAGTGCACGGTGTCTTACTGTGAAAGGAATACACACCATTAGCCTACGTCAGGGGTCGGCAACCTTTTAATTCGGAAGAGCCAAAAATTACAATTTAAAAATTTCAAAGTTTTTAAAGAGTCACAAAACTCTTTCTTGCCAACAATAAATAGTACTTGCATAAATAAATTAGTTTTTTTTTTTTGATAAAAAAAAAGAAACTAATCTATTTATTTATGTATAAGTAGTGTTTTTCATAACAAATTAGACAATATATATATATGGCATTATTACATAATTACTTATTATTTTAAAAATTTGTAAAATAATTAAACACTAACTTGTACTCTTCAATAACAAACAATTGAGCAAACAAACTCGATGTGAGCGATGGCTTTGCATGGTTATTCAAGTAGAAAATTTAAACTTTACTAAACAATGTAACTTGTATTTAAAAATAAAGAAAACTATAACCTACATTTGAGCAAACAAATTCAATAGGAGCGTTGGCTTTGCATGGGCTTAGAAAGTTTGGATAAATTTGGCTCATAACTTGTCGTTTTAAGTTTCAAACACGACTCTAAATTTTCATTTGTTAGTTGGCTTCTTACTTTACTTTTAATTATATTCACGCAAGATGTGACGTCTTACGCGTCTTTTCTTTAACAAGTCCTTTTGGTTCTTTGGGCCAGAATTAATGGCAACTCTTTTCCAACCAAATCCAAGAAACGAGATGTGAAGAAGAGATGCAAATAAATGGACTTTAAATATAGGATCTTAGAGTAAGCGGGATGGCAATGTAAAGGAATATTAGACAACTGATATGCGTTGTGGCAGATGATGATTATTGCAGTTCGTAGTTCAAGATTGATTAAGTTCTATGTGTCGTGGATAAACATATTGGTGCTCGACTGGAAGTTAACCGTCAAGCTGCATCCTATTGCAGATAAAGACAAGTAGCATTACGGAATAATATAAGGTAGGATTGATTACACTTTATTAGAATTGAGGATTAGGTGGTTCGCTTATTGAGATTGGTCTGAGTTAGATTTGATCATATTATAAATATATATATATATATATATATATATATATATATATATATATATATTGTGTGTTGCGTATTGAGTCATCGTAGATTCTCTCATATTAATTATTATAATTATATTTGTTAAAGGTTTTAGTTGAATATTTTAATAAAGTCATATTAAGATAATGTTTGATCCGAGTTCTTTCGCTAACCCTACATCTCTAGCTCACGCTGATACTTCGAGGGATGTACTTCCAAGGGGAGGTACATCACAAAGAGAACGCTTGCTCGTATGAATATGTCGATCAGAAGATAGTCAGCACTCCAAATGCCAACTTCCTTACCTCACTGTAGCAATCTGGAAGACTATTCCATGCGTCGAATATAAGTGCCTCAACTCGCAGCATTTCTCTTAAATTTGTCAACTTTTGTTGCGTTGCCTACATACATTTCTGGACCTCCAACTCTTCCAACTTGCTTTTCAACTCAGTAAAGTTTCCACTCCCCAAAGCTTTCTTTTTGAAATCGATCCATTGCGTTTCTAGAGATCCAGTATCAATTCCAAATGGCTCAATGGGGATTTCGTTACTAATTGTATTGAGAGGATTCACTATGAATACTAGAGTGAGGGGGGTATTTGAATTGCTTAATCTGTCAGGAAATTCATCTTTAATTTTTTTATAACTGTGATGAAGTAATTTATGTCAAAACAGTTGTACTGGTTTTATTGCGACATTGCTTTAGAAATTGAGAATGAGAGAGAGAGAGAGAGAGAAGTAACTTACCGCTCTAAGAATATCTTCTGCAAAAAGAATTAATTTTCCTTCGAAACAAATGTGGCCGTGGTAGCCGAGTGGTATAGGTATCGGACCGTGGCTTGCCTTGTCACAAGTTCGAGCCCAGTACGACTAAAGACCCGCCGTGTAGGGCAGCGATGCACGTTAAATCCGTCGAGAGCTGAAATGTCCTCCCGTTGGTGTGGTGTGGTAGTTAGGAGAGGGGGTGCCAGCTCAGGTGTTGTCCACGTCACTTGACCATGGTTCAGAATTACGTGGTCCGTCGCCAAAAGCCCTCGTGTAGCTGAACAGTGCGACGTTAATATTCAATCTATCAATCAATCCTTCGAAACAAACCAATTCTTCTACCAAAACATAGGCTGGGTTTCTTTTTCCTTGCAGTTTCACATTCAGCTCATTTAATTTCGCTGTGATAGCCACCATAAAGTAAAATTTTTGCAAACATTTGCCGTTCTCTAATTCAGGGTGATTAATACCCCCCTTTTCATAGAGGAATGTATTTATTACCTAAGTAAACTAAATAAAATAAATAATTCTCTAATAATTTAATTATTAAATAAATAATTTGGACACGAAACACACTGTTTGTCTCACTCTCTCATGTACTGATTGACTATAAGTACATAGTTTCGTCGCATCTGTGGCTACTTCCCGTGTGCGGTGGTCGCCGAATGACCCGAACGGACTTGACGCAGTCTGCACATTTTTTTTTTTTGAAAATATTATATACTTAGTTTCTAGTAAAGGTGTTATGCCAAGCTATACCGAAATCAATGAAAATTGTGTGTATGCCAAACATATATAATCTATGTAAAACTGCAAATACCTACCTACTTTGAGCTCGAAAATAGGGTTATTAAATAACCATTTATAGGTACTTACACTTATAAATATTATTTTAACGCTATATTTTAAATAATAAAAGCTGTAAAAAAGATAAATAATAAAATAGGTATTTTATTAAATATAGATTTTAATAAAAACACTTTCGCGGTAAAATATCCAACATCAATACTTTACTTCTTTTTCGACAATTCTTATTGACTTCAAAAAAGTAGTTATGTATCTTATTTGGAAAAAAATATGTATATATAATACGTATTTTAAAAATATAATACTCATTATGTTACCTACCCTTACTTCGGTTTTTTTTTTTTATTATTATTATTACACTGCTGTTTGTAAAAAGAGCAACACCATGAAGGAATCATCAGAATTAAATGATCTTTGCAGAAAATGTCAATTATAGGATGTTACGTAAAATGGTAAAGTTTCAGAGCCTCCGCGCATGGGTGGCGTGCGCAGCGTCCTCTGAATTGATGCTGAAAGTGTACAAATAGAGGGCGGTAGCGGGACGTTGAAAATAGCTAATGGTTATTTTGTAAAGCACCTATTCGGGGGTGCCCCACTTCTACATTATCCTCGTGACCTAAATCTGTTGGAAGGAACGAAGAAGCAGCCATATCGTTTATCTTAATACCACTTTATTAAGATCTTAACTTAAACAATATACAATAATAATACTATTCAATTCAAGTGAATCTGAAGTGAAGAAACACACTATTCGTATTACCAAATAATCGCGTAACCGACCACTATATCTAACTCTACAGACTATTTCTAATCTCAGTAACTACACAGTTCTTAAAAATTCAATTTAACAGTCTTACCGCTATATCTTGGGTAAACAGCAATTCACTTGATTCTAACTGACGTGGCTTTTATTGTTGTGGAATGGTATCCACCTTTAACTTGATCGTACAGGTACGGATAGCTTAAATCTTGAACTAGGGATTTCCCCTCACTTTAACTTAAGCACTGGCAAAACATAGATCTCGTATACTCACTTTTCATAACCACTCTACGTACGCTAGACTTCTATTATTTATAAGATTCCTAATTTGAATATTCGCGTTTCACTTCACGAGTTGGTTCGAAAGAATTGCCATTCTGGCCCCAAAGAAACGCTAGAGGATAATTAGTTGAAATCGTGATAAGCCCGTCACAATTTGTTAGTGGCGAACGTTTAGTGAGACCTACGTATGCCTCCACTACGAAATAAGGAAAAATTCCAACAACTTACGCAGTTTGAACGGGGGAAGATTATCAGCCTTCGAGAAGGAGGATTTTCCTATCGCGCAATAGGAACTCATGTGCAGCGGGACAGTTCCACTGTGATGCGAGTTTGGAAGCAGTGGACCTACGAGCACCGAACAACTCGAAAAACTAGTAATGGACGACAGAAGGTGACGTCAGTGCGCGACGATCGACACCTGCTCCGCATGGCGGTGAATGTCGGTACAGCTTCCTTCAGGCAGTTCGCAGCACGTTGGTCTACTGCTACAGGTTTATTAATGTCGGATTCTGCTGCACCATGGATAGCATGCAAGGGTGCCTTTATACAGGATCCCCTCACTACAAACCATCGATGGCTGCATCTGCAATGGGCTCAGGAGCACAGAGCCTGGCAAGCTGATTGGCACCAAGTTGTCTTTGCAGATGAATCACGCTTCAGTTTGTGGGACCATGATCGCCGCATTTGTGTTAGACACTGCGCCGGTGAACGTTGCCTTCCAGAGTACGTTATCGAACGACATAGTGGCATAACACCCAAAGTTATGGTTTGGGGTGCGATTTCGTATCATGTACGATCCAATTTGCTACGAATTGAGGGTAATCTCAATCGCAATAGGTACGTCCGTGAAGTGCTACAGCCCGAAGTCATTCCCTTCCTTCAAGGCTTTCCTGGAGCTATCTTTCAGCACGATAATACACGCCCACATTGTGAGGCACCGGCCCGTGGGTTCCCCTGTTCTCTATCATCCACGCCACCTGTTACTGTAGGGAAGGACGAAAAATCACGCAAATAGTTCATCTTATTATCTGTTTATTAAGATCTTAACTTAATCACAATACACAATAATAATAATAATCAAAGTAAGCAGATCTGGAATGAGAAGACACAACTTGTATTACCAAATAATCACGTAATTGACCACTATATCTAACTTTACAGATTAATTCTTATCTCATTAATACACGCACTTTCCTTACAGCTTTATCAAAGTCGCATACCGCTATATCCTAGGTCAGGGGTGCCCAACCCAAATCGGTTGGTGGGCCACGTAAAAATTTACTAAACTGAGGTGGGCCGCACATATCAAAATAAAAAAAAATTATTCAAAATATTTAACTATCGTACAGCATTCAAAATATGATGTGGTCAAAAAACACCAAATTTACCTTTTACTGGATCACAATCACAACAAAGTTGAAAGTCGACCGATTGCACTTGTTGGTGGAAGAATATCTCTTAACCTACAAGGTTCTTATCTACAGTAGATTTATGCTGCCATCTGAGGTTACGTAGTATAACAACTATGTGCGTAACATCTTCACATTTTATGCTTGTGTTACAGAATGTTTGCATAAAATTGATTTAGATTTTCAAAATTTTTATTTCAAATGCAAAAAAAACAAATAAGTAAAGAAGAACAGCTTTGTAATTATTGCACTGTTTATCAAAAAAAGTTTTTTTTCTGTCCGATAGCCAAATGTTTACTTTCTTATTGTATGATATTAATTATTGCACCGTGATTAAATATGTATCATAAAATGAAAAAGTTACATAATTTCAGAAGGTTAAAATATTAAACATTTTTATTTTGCTGCCATAATTATCTTACATTTCTACTAGCTGGTCTGACGGTCCTGAGGCAACTCATTAAATCCATCATCGGATTCTTTCATTGCCAAATAATACAAGAAAAAGACTACTAATCTGAACTTTAAAATACAGACATAAATTATTTCTCTGACAAATAGAACTAAATACACTACTCACTCTTAACGAAGTTCTCGTTGAAAGAGGAATAACACACCCAAGCTCATCTGTTTTCCTTCATCCATCAACACATGTTATTACAATTGCTTGGAAGTCAAATGAAGGAAAAAAATTATTTCGGTAAAAACTACACGGGGGAGGGGAGGGGGTGGGTCAAAACACGATATTTTCGATTCAACCGTCTGTAGTCCAAATGTCTAAAATAATATAGACAGAAACTTCAATCGGGTCGCAAAAATTCTCCAAATGGGCCACGGGTTGAGCATGCCTGTCCTAGGTAAACAACTACTTTCTTTGTCCTAACTGGCATGGCTCTAATCCAGCTTTAATTCTTGTGGTTTCGTATACACCTTTAGCTTGGATATACAGGTATGGATAGGTTGATTCTCCGACTTGGTATTCTTCGAAACGCTTTTGTAATCACTTCCACACTTAGACATAGACCTCGTATAGCCACCACGCGAACGCTAAACGTCTATTTTTTTATATATGATTCCTAATTTGCATAATCACGTTCTTCTTCTCGAGTTGGTTGGAAAGAATTGCCATTCTGGCCCCAAAGAACCCCAAGAAGATTGTTAAAAGAAAACGCGATGAAAGCCCCATCACAACATGTTGCAAAGACTGTTCGACACTTCTGTTCAGCTCAACACGTGCAACTTCTTCCTTGGCCTGCTTATTCGCCGAATATGTTTCCTATTGAGCCCGCATGGGATTTGGTTGGTTGACGTCTCACTCGTGATCCGCTTCCTGCAGCTTCAAAAGGAACTTATGTTGCACATACAAGCAATATGGAATTCTCACCCACAAGTAGACATTCAAAATCTATTTGACTTTATGCCACGTCGTATAGCAGCACTATTTGCAGCGCGTGGTTGCTACACCAAATGCTGATTTCGGATACTTAATATTGTATTTTTGCTTTGAGAGAGAGAGAAAATTTCCCCATTTATTTGTAGTAATACAAGTCGTTTGTGTATTAAATTGCATTTATATATAATTCTGATTATTCCTTCATGGTGTTGCATTTTTCATAAACAGCATTTTATATATGTACATACATACCTTTGAGAAGATAATTCGCTTCTAACTCTTCTACTTGAAACAACAAACTATACGTCACAGCCAAAGCACTGGTGAAGAAGTCAAATTGTCTTGTGTCAAAAAAAAAGCGAATTAAAACCTACATAGAAACATCCCACGACGGCGTCATTCGAGAGCTTCCGGCAGACTGACGATGCGTGTCACAGGGGAGAGGTGCTGTGAAAAGCGAGTACAAGGGGATGAGAGATAGAAACGGTGCCTAATCCTCATTAATCGATTCAGAACAATTTTTAAATGTTTTTTTATTTTTAATTTTTTTTTTTTTTTGACAAAATAAATAATATTTGCGTATGGAACTAAAGAGCCACAGCATCACATCCAAAGAGCCGCAGGTTGCCGACCCCTGGCCTACGTCAAGATATACTACCCGCATGAAGCCCATTTCGGAGAGAGATTCTTTGACTTGAAACCCCTCCTCCTGTTACCAAAAGAAACTGTCTTTGAATCAGAGTCACATTGGCTGTTCTGTCTTGATGAACTGTTAATAGGATATATCGGTCATCATTTGCTATAGCATCACATGGACGACCTTGTCCTGGCCGACGTTGAACACATGCCCTGTTTCTTAGAATCTATTCCACAGTCTTACAATGACACTTATTGCCACTCCAACAGCATCCGATACAATTCTTTGTGTTTGGCTGAATTTTTCACTTCAGACTGACCACCTGATCGAGACATCTGCTCATGCACCTCAGCGCCCAATGGTCATGTATACTGGGATGGGCACAGTAGC
Organism: Trichonephila clavipes; assembly: GCA_019973935.1. NCBI lineage: Eukaryota > Metazoa > Arthropoda > Arachnida > Araneae > Nephilidae > Trichonephila > Trichonephila clavipes. Next base: position 261,628 of record BMAU01020520.1, on the reverse strand, counting down.
CCCTAGCCCTCATGAGCTGTTGCGCTACTGATTTCGAGTTTTTTTTTATCTGTACCCAATTATTTACAGGAAATTTATATATATATATATATATAAAGAAATATGTATTATATATCAAAAATAAGAAATAATAGATAAAGAACATAACAAGAAATAGCATAATAAAAATATAAAACCTGAACATATATATATATACCAATATATATATATATATATATATATATATATATATATATATATATATATATATATACACTGGTGTGCACAAATTAGGGACGAAGTCGAAAAATTAGCATATCAGCTGAACGAAGAGGCAGAGCGGTCAGAAAGACCAATCAGGAGATTAAGTAAGGTGATGTACGGTAGCACATGCGCAGATATGCAGGTAGACGTAATGGGGGAGTGTCTGAGTAGTATAAAGCATGTTGTCGGTGTAAGATCAGTATTTCTGGCAAAGAAATTGCACGCCGTATAGCAGTTAAAATCACACCGAGTTGCTACCTCAGCGAGAAATGGCGAATAATCAATCTGTTAGACGACATCTGGATGCTTTTACCCGAGGTGGAATCATTGGGAAGTTGGAGGAAGGCCGCAGTGTGACAAGTGTGGCTGCAGAGTTCGGAATTGCTCACAGCATCGTTTCACGACTTGGGAGACAATTTCAAACTACAGGAACAGCTGTCCGGGGGTTCAGTAGTGGTCGTCCACGAGGAACCACACCCGCAGATGACCGGTACATTGTCTTACAGGCCAGAAGAAACAGGCGGCAGAAAGCGGGAGAAATCGCTAGACACACGACACAGGCGACTGGACGACTGATATCGCGTTTTACCGTGACCAGAAGACTGCACGGTGGTGGTCTGTTTGCACGACGCCCTGTACGGTGTGTACCTTTAACGCCTGCCCATCGGAGAAGGCGTTCTCTGTGGTGCCGGGAACACCGGAATTGGAGAGACAATGAATGGGGACGAGTACTCTGTACAGATGAGAGCAGATTCAGTTTGAGTAGCGATTCTCATCGCATACTCATCTGGAGAGAGCGGGGAAGCCGCAATCATCCCTCGAACATCATTGAAAGGGACAGGTATGGAGGTCGCGGTGTTCTCGTTTGGGGAGGCATCATGCTTGGTAGTCGTATTAGACCTTCACATCTTCGACGCAGGTTCAGTCAACGGGACCCGTTATTGTAACGAGATTCTTCTTCCATATGTGCGTCTTTTTAGAGGCGCTATGGGTCTGCAGTTAATTTTTATGGACGACAATGCACCATGTCATCGCACAGTAGCTTCCGAACAGCTCTTAGAGAGTGAGGATATTGAACGTATGGATTGGCTGGCACGATCTCCGGATCTCAATCCCATCGAGCATGTATGGGATTTTCTAGGCAGACGCTTGGCAGCTCGTACCTTACCACCAGTAACGATTCGGGAGCTTCGATTGGCGCTGCAAGACGAATGAGCAGCAATGCCTCAACAACTCATTGACACCCTCATTCTCAGCATGGGCAGACGCTGTGAAACCTGCCTAGCAGTCAGGGGAGATCATATCCCCTACTAAAGACCGGATGTTTCTTGCTGGACACCCATCACAGGGATGTTTCGGCCTTCAGTCGCATTGCGCTCCATGCTACTTTTTCAATCAAGCTTCTTTTTTTATCCCTCTGATTTCTCTTTTAGTAAGTGTTGCTTACATATTACACATGTCCTTACGTATTGGGGATCTTACGATATTAAATGTGTTGATTTGGAAAGCTTTTGTACAAAGTTATATTGAAAAAACCGTCTCGTCCTTAATTTTTGCACACCAGTATATATATATATATATATATATTGTACTTATTCCATTATAAATTATCTGTCTCTCGTTTGTGCTCTATACTCTATTATAAATTATCGTACTTACTCTATTATTGAGTATTCACTCTAAATCATTTAAATGGTAATGAAGAAATTTCTTAAATGTTATATTAAACTATTACTAGTTAAATTGTTTCAGGATATTTCAACAGTGCCTATATAAGCACATTTCGGGCCCTGGGAGCAGAAGATTTATAGGCCCCCTTGTCACTGGAGGATCAAAATTTATAACCAGAAAATCTAGTTAAGTCCAGTGTATCCGGAGCCCCAGGGCACCCACCCCACGTATAAACTGGCACCGGTTTACAAGCATGTTTTATATTTTAGTTATGTAAAAAATTAATTCATAACCAATAGTAATATTATTCATATGAAAGCATTGCTGATATCAGAAAGTCTCTGCTAACTTTTGAAGGGCATGATAACTCCACTAATCACCATAATTGATAATAATGATAAATGAATGATAAATTGGCAACAAATAATTGTATTTAACGATATTCATCTCCAATTCATTTGCATCATCCAATGTTTACACACATTCCAAGAAATTTGTTTTGAAATTTATCTAAGTAAAACTATTAAATAATAAGCTTTTTTTTATAAACTTTTTTCCTGAAAATTCACACACTCAAGGCAGAGTAATTTAAGATAAAATATTTTTCCAAGAACAGAAAAAAAAAATTGAAATTTATTTTTACAAATAAATTAGAATTCTAAATTTTGTGCATGTGTGTTTATTCAAATTATTTTTTTTTCAAATTTTAATGGGAAAAAAATATAAGAACTGATATGCTTTACTTTTTTAAATAAACTAACTAGCAGGGCATTTATTCACACAGAGACTGAAAACATGGGGGGGGATTTTTTAAAGTAAATGGTTAAGGTACATTAATATAATTAAATTTCATTCACTTTGACCTATTAAAAAATGAAAGTATTGCAGCAAAATTAGAAATTTAGCAGAAGAGAAAAAACACTATTTTCTCCTGTTTCTTCATTGTCTGTATTTTCAAGGCGCAGTTCCCCAATGTTTCATTTAAAATTACCCCTTCAAGTGGTTATCTTATTTTTTTCCTTATATTTTACTGCTGATATTCAATTCTACATTTTTAAACATTACTTTAGCCACGCTTTTCACTTAAAAATTCATGCATTTCCTCATAATGGCTGCAATCATACTTTAACAGAACAGTATACAGAGATTTTCTTACTTAACCTATTTCCACATTTTAAAGGGAGATACACGGCAATAAGTTTATTAAGGCAAGTACCGTAAAATCCGGCTTATAGTGCGCACCGGCGTATAACACGCATCTGTACTTTCAAGCTACATTTTTTTTATTTTTAGGTATATTCGCCGTATAACGTGCACCTGCTTTTTACAAAGAATCCTGAAATGTAAGCAATCAATGCTGTTATGTTTTGAAGCCATTTATTCAAGATATTATCCAAAAAGCTTTAGAAAAAATAGTATATTACTAGAATTACAACCCTTTAAGTTTATAAAGAATTTCATTTCTTTCAAGTGAATTTATTTCGACATATGTAGAAAAAAAAATGTTCAGCTTTTTTTACGCTCATCTCTTTTTCTTATATATTTTTAGAGCTCTCATTTTCATACCCGGGGTATAACGCGCAACCTTGCATTTCGATCTTATTTTTTGTGTTAAAAATGCACGTTATACGCCGGATTTTGCGGTACATAAAACACACACACATTAACTTTCCTAACACAATTTACATTTTTTTTATTTTCTAATACTCAAAATGTATCTGAACAATATAAAACAGTAATTATTTACATTCAAAGTGTTACAGGAGTCTCCTCTGCAGGACCCACTTCTTGCTGACAAATTATTTCCCACTGCTCCCTTAGTTTCTTGAGAAAAAGTATCCAGAAGAGGATAATGCCGACACAAATTCCGAAGCAAGTCAACCTTTGAACTTAATTTGGTCAAAGCTTACGAGAAATTGGCATTCTCGCACCAGTTTCCAATTTTTAAGTCCACCACAACGGGAGTGACAAGGGACCAATGGCTGAATACTAATATCGGCTATGTCGTAAAGCAGGGGTGCCCAACCCGTGTCCGGAGTTGAATAATTTTGAGGCCCGCGAGATTCTTCACAACTTTACAAAATATGATTATTTTGTGCAATATTTTTGTTTTCAGTACTATGTTTTGTAACAAATAAATCCCATTTCCATTTCATCACGTTGCTTCTACTTTTACAGATACTTAAAATTAGGAAGTGTTGCATTGCAGCGATACCCCGCAGCATCACACTTGATTCCCATAATTTTTCTTCAATTCACACACCTACGAATCGTTCTTTTCGAAAACGAAATTTATCAAACATAAAGTACGTTCTAACTTATCGGACAAAATCTATAACATCAATTGTGATATGCAAACACACACATTGAGATCAACTTGCAAAAACTACGCGAAAAATTGTGAAACAAATATCTCATTATTTAAATAAATTAAACATTATTTAATCATTGCGTTATAATTATTACATTATCTATGCCTGTATACATGAAAATTAATGAAAACAACAATAATACTTCATTGTTTTAAATTTTCACTCCAATAAGTTTTTCTAATGGGTCCAAATCTAATATAAAGATATGTCTTTATATGCGACTCACGGGATTACAATGTTTTTCCGAGGTGACCCTCAAGGTCATTTGGGTTGGCCACCCCTGTCTTGAAGGATACCATCTTATATCATGTGTTTCCCTTAAGAAACCTGAGACTTACTTATAGACCAGACCACACTCCAGAATATTTTAAGCAGATCAAAATGTTTCCTTTGACAGGCAAAAGTAATTTTTAATGGTTCATTCTTCTTCTATGATTACTTTACAAAATACAAAATTGCTAAATGAAGTTTTTTTACAAAAAAAAATATGGTTTCTGCAAAAAATAATTCAAGAAAAATGGTACTGCTTTTTAAAATTTTTTTTAAGAAAGTAAGCAACTTTTATTACATACAAAAAGTAGTTTTTATTAAAAAACACAATTTATAATGAAACAATGTACAAACAAATATTAAATAATACATCAGGATTAAAATATAATACATATCAATTAACTTATATTTTTCCAAATTACAACAATTTCATAACATTTTTTATAAATACAATACTTTTATAACATTTTTCTAAAATCTAAATATAATATTTTTTTTCTCAAACAGCTTCAGAGAATATTATGTAAATTTGTGACCTAAATAAATAATAGTCTACCACATAACAATAAAATTATTATTGCTAAAAAATAAAAATTATAACGGCATATAAAAATAAAAAATTATATTGATTTCACCATTAATTAACCATACATCAATCTGATCAACTTATTTAAAACAAATCGAAATATCATAAATTTCTCATAAACATCTAACGGATGAATCTGTTAGAGCATTTGCTTATATATATATATAACTGATCAAATCTGTCTTCAGTAACTATATACACACATAAAGGTTGTATACACAATACTATACATTCATAATACTTTCATATAAATTATTTTTAAAAAAATAATGAAAGAAAAAACATACAATTTCCCCAAAATCTTTTAAAAAATATTATAAATAACATAACCCTTCAAGGTTTATAAATTAATGTACAATATGAGAAACTAAGATTGAAATCAAATGAAAACTTTTAAGTGAGTAAAAATACAATTTAAAAACATTGAAAAGCTTAATATTTACAAAAAATTAGAAATAAATAATTTAAAGCGATAAAAGCTCCCTTAATACATATAAAAATCTAAGAATATATCAAAGTATCACCATTTTATTATTATTGATGTATTAAAATTATGCCATAAATAAAATGAATGCATACTGCTAATTTTAAACTTATTAGATAATATACTTCTGTGAAGTGATTCAACATCATACATAAAAAATTCACTAATGGCTCGAATTTTTTTTTAACTTAATGAAGCAGAATGTTTTAAGGGTGGGAAACAGTACATGATTCTGAAGTTGATAAGCATCCAGGATATTCTTTTAACAAAGGGTAGTCTAAATCTCCATTGTTGCTATTTTGAGTAGAATCAGAATCTGTTGATGGAGGTCCATAGTTTTTCACACATACACAACGAGGATCCTGTCCTTGAATGTGAAGTTCTCGAGGAACTCCCACCCAATCCCGATCTACTCCTCCACTAGAAAAAAAGTTAAGTGTTTTTGTAATTTAACATTCATTCTAAAAAAGTCCCTGTTAAAATACTATACATATTTGTATGGTATTTTTTTATAAAAATCTACAGAGACAAAAAAATTTTTTTGTCTGATGAAAATTACTTCCTTTTATAATAGCAGAAATTAAAGCAGGGTCAACATTAGATAAAAGGACATTAAAAAACAAAATACAAATTTAAATTTTAAATTCTTGTCAAGAGTTAATTTCTTTATCTTCTTTAATAAATCAGCAATGCAAGAGAAATAAAATTTCCAACAACCAGTATGTGATATAATCATAGTTCGTATTAATCATACTATTTGCACATTAAATACATTTTGATCAACATAAATGGTTCAGCAAAAAAAAGTGCCATTTTAATACAAAAATAAATTAAATCTGTTTTATAAAAAAACACAATATCTCATCAGTTGTTTAGTTCCTTCGTTAGTCCCAAGTTAGTCAGTGAGATCAGTTGTTAGTCCCAAGACTTAATTAACATTCATTCAGTTTCGATGCTCATGAACAGAATGATTGAAAAACAGGGTAAGAAACAAATTCTTAGGTACCATCTTAAAAAGAGCAAGAAAAACAACCATTTCAAATATCCATTTTAAAAGAACCTATCAATTACCAACAAAGCAAAATAAATGAAGGATCACATTAAAATGAATGAATGAAACAGAGTAAACAGTAAAGGGGTGTTGCAATGAATGTCAGCTAGTCATCAAGAAAAGATTATTATAAATACTACTATAATGTGGGTTAAAAAAACTTATTCTTCATTTAAAGAATTATTACAAGTGGAGACAAAATTTGTCTGAATATTTTTTTAATCATTTCTGAAAAAAAAGGGTCATTTTTAAAGTTAAATAGCATTGTTTTAAAGAAACCAGAATGCATTTGTGATGGTAAGAAAAGATTTAATATGAACTTAAGAGTGTGACATTTTTGGTTGTCTTTTATACCAAAAGACGGATGTGTGACTTATTATAAGTCTTAAAATTTATGAATAGGAAACTGTTGTCCAGGTTTATTATTGATTTTTAAAACAGAAAATACATATCTAGAAACAAATAATAAGATATTGCAAATATAAATTGCTTTTTTTATTAGCATAGATTGTATAAAATACAATGTGTGTACACTAAGAAATTACTGATTATTAAATACATAAAATCAGAGTATCTTGTACAGAGCAAAAGAATTACCGTATTTTCCTGTATATAATCCGCGGATTATGTGTTAAAAAGTTTCAAATTTCGTTGTGCATATTATACGCCGCCGCGGATTATCTGAGAAAAAACATTCTCCATCAGAAAAGCGAACAATAAAGTTTTGGAAGAAATGCCGTTTATGTTTTATAAAATAAATAACAGATGGCGCTTTCATGACTCGGATGACGTATTTCAGCTATAACTAGTTTTTGTCCAATTACATTCAAAAACGAATTCGATTCCTCGGAAGGAAAAAATAGTTATTAGTCGCTGGCGCCATTTCCAATTTTCTCTCTTGACTAGAGCTATTAAGTCCTTCGAAAGTTTTCATCAAGTTGAAGCGAAAGTGTTAAGTTACACTACAAACTTAAAAGGCTACCAAAATCGGGAAGCTGCAAGGTTTTTCAACGTTGACGAATTGAATATTCGTTTGTGGAGAAAAAACAAGACAAACTTCAAAAATTGTGATTGACGTTAAAGTGCCGATCATTTTGGTAAACCTCACTGGCCAGAATTAGAGGAAGAAATAAATAAAAGGATTTTAAAAGAAAGAAACAGTGGGGAAGCAGTCTCGATCTAAATTTTTTTGCTGTTAACTTGCTAAATTAAAAAAAAAAAAAGATTTTTTCCGCATGGAATGTTTTGTTTAACAACTCAAAACATAGATGGCAGTAGCAAAGAATTGTTTTGTTTTATTGAGATTATCGTAAAAAATATTATCATACATATTTGAAAAGACATTTTGTAATAAATTTTTTTTCCTGTACAATTTCTTACTTCTATTTTCAATTATATTGTGTATTTTTTGTCTTTATGACATTCATTATCGGCAGTTTATATTTTGGATTATTCGGCCTAAAAACTGCCATGGATTATACGTTTTTTTTTTTTACTCGAAAAAAGGCTTTGCGGATAATACGCCGCTGCGGATTATATACAGGAAAATACGGTAATATCAATTTAACTTTATTTTACTTTCAGAAGTCTCGCCTTTCATCCTTTTATTAAGAAAATTTGGTTAAAATTTATATTTTTATTTCAAAAATATCTTTCATGTTCTGATGTTAAAGGATATAGTAACTTTAAGTGTTCAAAAAATCAATTTTTCAAAAATATTTCTAATTAATATTGAATGTTAGGAATGTTTTACAGCAAATCATGTTGAAATCCGAAGCAATTACGCTCTCAGCAATAAAAAGAAATGTACATGCCAACAAAGAATGTAAATGTCAATTTGCCCTTCAAAAAAATGCAAACAGATTTTTAGTTAATTTCTGTTTTGAATTTCATTGATTGGTCTTTATGTCAATAGCATAGCACTTTGAAGCAACATGAATGCTGTAAGTGATGAACCTCATAATTTTAAATCACAGTCAAGTGACGAGAATGACACCCGATTTGACACTTCACTCTTCAGAATACTTTTTTCAACAAATGTAGCATTAGTATATCTATCACTGTTATGAATACAGTTTAATATTTAGTTACAGAATTATCTTCACCCACACTATTAAAAAAAGTATTTGGGTGGAAAGACTAGGAACTCAAAAGAGTCCTTCAATTTTACAGTTTAGAAAAGCACTAACCAAGAATTTATATATCAGAATCTTCCAAAATAACAATTAATATTGGTATGAAATAAAACAACAGTGATATTTAATGACAGAACAGATAATCGCCAACATATCATGAAATGTCTGATTTTAAATTAGAGTGTTTTTCTATCATTTTCGCTTTTCAGGTCAAGAATGGGTGAATAAAGAGAGCACAAATCAAGCCTAAATCTCCCACAAAAGAGGCTTGTAAGATTCTGAGAATGAGAAAAAAATCATACATGAACACTTTATGGAAAAGAAGGCTCAATATATGAAATGGGTACTTTTAAGAGTACAAAGAATAATTTTAATACAAATTAAAATTTAATTTTTAAACTTGATTTTCTCAGTTTCTAATTTTCACGATTTCCCACGATTAAAAAAATGAATTTGTACAGAATTGGTTGCACAGCTATGATACTCTCTCTTTGCATGTGTATTGTACTTGTAGATCTGTATACCTCAATTTTTGTGGATAATATCAGTAGATTTTATTTTGTAACATAAATAGAAAAAAAAAGTGATTTTTTAAAAAAATTTTAATTTGAAAAATACTTAAATAAAAGATAAATTTAAAATTTGATGCATACAGAATAGTTATTCTTTAGCTTTAATTTTATATTAAAAAAAGTATAATCAACTGGAAGTCTTTCAACAGTTATCTTGTGAGAAACAGAAAGTTAATTATTTTTGTGTTCACACTTTATGCTACTTAAAAAAAAATACTATAATTTCATAGCAAAAACTATTTTATACTTTAAACTTTGTACATCACTGAAAAAGCAGAAAAAAAATCATTAAAATGAACAAAATTTATACGTATATGAAAAATCAAAAAAGTGTGTCAAAATGTGCAATTCTGAAATTTCACAATATACTATCCCCCTTAAATAGTTTACCTTTGTACTAAAGAACACAATTCATTTATTTCAAGTCAGATGAATAATTTTATTTATACATCCAAATGAAATTATTAAAATGATGCTTAAAAAATTAGCTCTACAAATAAACTTGAAATTGATGTCATACAATAAATTGTATCAATATTTCTAGTAATTTTTTACGTTGTTTAAAATTCAGTTTATTTTAAAAGAATCTTTACAGAATCTTTTACAATTGATTAAAGCATATTTACCTCTTTTTACTGCACCACACTTTACTGCCTCTTTCTTTGCTCCATTCTGAATTACAAGGTGGAAAAATATCCTTATTTTTATCTTTAATCCATTTATTTTCTTTTGCTACATTCATTTTTTCTCTAATTGATGATAATAATTCAGTTGGTTTCCCATTCGAATCATAATATTTCCCAACAACTTTACCTAAAATATGAAAAAAAATTTACATACAGAAATATTCCAACATGAAAAAATATATAAATTAATATATACACATTGAAATATAATTTTTAGATCATGAATATAAGCAAATTAACTTCTGAAACTGTGAAAAGATTTTAATAAAGATTTTTTTTCAATTTTTTAAGAATTTATAGAATTAAATACCTAAACAAAATAGAATTAGCTTTCAATCATTTCAAATTCCCTGGGCCAGAAAAATAGCAAGAGAATTTTCTAATTAAACATATTTTGAGTAAAATCACTAATTCAGCAAGAAAACTTCAAAAAAATTATAAGATTCATCTTTCCAATAGCTGTGCACTAAAACAATCTTTTCAAATAAAATTAACCATTTTTTTTAGATGTCTTTTAAAGAATACATCAGTGAAGTATTTTGATTGTGTATTAAAAAAAAACTTGCAGGGACGAAATATGGACAAAACTTGAGGATGAAAAAGAATTGAGTATGTAAATGAAAATGATGAACATGAATATAATGTAGGTGTAGACCCAGAGAAAAACGATGTTACTGACATATTCAACATAATTTGATATCAAAATTTTGCTGAGAGGTTGTTTCTGTACAAAATGCATAATATCTAAATGCATAGCTGTACAAAGTAAGCCCATTATTTCCAAAAAGCAATCATTGGTTTTTCATCAGCAAAGGGTATGGCCACCTTGTAATGCATGACAACTTTCAACACATCATAGCATATTCAAAATAAGATTATCCTGGAACTGTTGAGACAAGTTTTGTATCTCTTTCTCATTGCACAGATGAGGGTTTCCTTCATTTGGGAGGAAACTGTCAAACAATAATGTATCTCTCCAAAGCATTCTATACATTTTCAATGGGATTTCAGTCAGGGAAAAGAATTAGACTATGCAATATATATCTTCAGAATCAAATTAATTGTTTATTAATGTAGTATTTTGAGGTTACACACTTGGGCTACTGATGGCAATCCTCATAATTATGAGCCACGATCAAATGACGAGATGTCCCTTGAACTGGCATCACACTCAGCAAACTTGTACACACGTCAACAAGAGGACTTTAAGCTTCCACAAAATTAACATGCATCTGCTTCTATACACAGGATCTCTATACACTGCATATTTTGCATGTGATGACAAGCTGCATTATCACCCATCAAATAAAACTTGCACCAACAGCACCTTGAAAAAGATGAATGCATGGGAATAGAATGTCATAAAAGAAACATCGGTAGTCATGGACTCTTGGTCAAACACAAGTATTCTAGAATATTTTTGTGATCCCCATATCATCAAATTACATTAAACAAAGGTAAGGAAATTAATAAATGCACATCTGTTCTTAATGAAGAAAAAAAATTTACAAAAACTGGTACAGATTATGACCAAATATCACAAGTGGAGCAATTGTTAATCATAATCAAGATGAAGTGATGAAACAGACTGAACCAAATCTGTTTTAAATTTCACTGCTTATAAATCATTCTGAGAGAACTGTTCAATTTCTTCCTGAATTCCATGTGGGTCATTTTCTTCTTTAAATTCATCATTTTTCCATGAAAAGCACCACCTACTACACAACTATGTGTGTGTGTAGCAACTTACACCTCATTGCAGAAGATGAATTCAGTACATCTGTACCTGAAGATAAATCATTTAAATTAATAACTTTAACAGAAAAATCAGGGCAATTAAAGAAAGATTCAAATGTTGCTTCTATCATTAATAACTTTCTCAACGAAGAGAAAATAAACAAAGCTAATGCACAGCAGCTGAAATTGGAGTTGGAGAAAATCAAATTTTCTAACTTAGGAAAAGAACTAGAATTTTTTTAAAAAAAAAAAATCTTTTGACATCAAAATTAACAATCTTTTTGAGTTTTACCACAATAACTTGAGAACTTTCTAAAAAGCATTACGCTTTTAGCAGTTGAAAGTACGCGAAAAACCAAATATTTATAATTCCTTTTTCCAATCACTTGATAGGGGTACTTGCTACCAAAAATGTTCCACCTGAATTTAAACCAGAAATATATATATGCACATAAATAGTATACTAATTCTAAAAAATCTAGTTCTGAGTTCGACAGTATTTGTTATAATACAGGGTATTGCCAAATTCGACAGCCAAATTCAGAAGGGTTATAGTAGGCAGCATGGGGAGAATAAATCCCCAAAGAACAAGGGACCACAAATCATGTTTAATCAGAGTAATTTGCAAAAATGGTTATGAAGGGTGTGATGTTAAGTGGAATGAAAGGGGACAATAAGAAGTAAGAAATACATTTATCAGACGTAAAGCATGTTTACAATACGAACAATGCATCACAGCTTGCCATCAGAAATGCAGCAATTGTGACAGGAATTGTTCCAAGTTATAACCATGTAAGTTTTAACACAGCTAACACCAATCCTGTACAGTTCAGCTGCAATTCAGCAAACCATTGCAATACTCGGGTTTTCCAGTTCAGGTGTGCACACCCTGCCTTCTTGCCTAGTATAAGGCTTCATTATCCAAAAGGATCTGGCCTCTCCCAGACATTGAACAATGCTCATGAAGATGGTATAATGCAGACATAGCCTCCTTGGAAAGTGGTCTTGGTACATTCCCTGTGCTAGAATTTCATTGCTATTGGCTTGGTCATATAAGAGGTGCATATTTGCTTATTCCTCGTATGTGTAATTCAACATTGTTACCAAATGCAGTTTAACACCCATGCTTTATGCAACACTGACCAATGATAACTGGCTCACCACTTTTATTCTCTCCAGACAAGTGGGAAATTCGCATATGTGCAGGCTTCTTCAACCCTACCATGGCACTTCAAACCTCCACATTTGTTTAACCCCTTCCTGTCATCTGACTCATCTTTATGGCTGAAATTTTCACCAACTACATGTAGTTTGCAATCTTCTGTTCTATGGTGATTTGTCATTCTCATGCTGCCTACTATCAACCCTCTCAATTTGTTGATCAAATTTGGCAACACCCTGTATACTAAAATAATGCATAACATTAGATATTCCAAACCGTGTGTCAAAACTAACAAATTTGCATAAATTGGACAAACTTTGACATTCAATACTATCATACTGATTAAAATTTTCAGCTCATTAAAAATAAAATGAATAATACTGTAAACAATATTACATGGGGATAAAAATATTTTCAATAAAGTTTTACTTTTTCACATGTCAAAGATTTTGCCAGAAAAGTCAACTAAATTTAATTTTGAAAACAAAAATTTACTTACAAATCTTTATTTTTCAAGTAATTACTTAATACATTGATACTTGATACCTATATGTGCTTTGTTTTTAAGTTTTCAGTCTTATTCTTACTAAAATATAAGTAGACAGATAGCCACAATACTGTATGGATTGAATAACTTGAAAAGATTTCAATTCTTTTAAAATTTCTTGAAATCATAACAATTCTTCAACAATTTCTGTTATAGAAACAAATTCTAATTCTAATGAGCTGGACACCTCGGCTTTTTTTTTTCAATTGACCTCCACATGAAAGGCATTCCAGAAAAGTATATGGATAGCAATAAAACCAAGGAATATCCTCCCAAACTAATAGAATAATCTGAAAATAATGATGCTGTATAAGATGAAAATGATGATGATTCACCTAGACCAAAATTTTCCACACAGCCCTAATTTTCAATTTTGACTGCAGATTTCTAGATATCTGAGTATAAAACTTGTGTAGGTTTATAAACTGTAAATATTTATCACATTATACATAGAAAACCATATATAACCAAAAGCCTTTCTTTTTACTTTCTCATTTTCGTTTTTTCCCTCTTTGGAGGAGGCTACAGTAGCAGGTCTTCTTGTGGTACCCCCTTTGTCATACCAAATCTGGCACACAGTTACAATACAGTATCTTTTTACTCATATGTAACAGCTTCTACACATTTATGCACTCTACTGTAATGCTTGCCTAGCAGTATTATTCAGAACTCAAGAGGCACAGTGTTTCAGCTCATGGAACACTCCTTGAAACAAAATTCTTACAGAAATTTATCTGCATACTCCTTCAGGCCTAAATAGACTGCCTACCTTTTTTTTTAAGTTGAAATTCCAACTTAAACAGTAGTGAGCCATGAAAGGTTAAATTACATCAAAACTGACATATCTAATTATATCAATAACTCATCTCATTTCATCAGTTTTGTTTTATCTCCTAGACTTTTTCCAAATTGCCATCCAACTAGTTCATCAAAACCAGATGGCTCTGTCTCCTGGTTATTGGTTTGTTAGTGTAGATCATACCCCCTTAATAATAGGGAAGATAGGACAACAGGCACACACACAAAAATTTTAAATACTTTTTATTAGAATGGATTACTAAAGATTTCTTAGAAAGTAATTTGCAAAAGAAAATTTTTTACACATTCTTTAAATGTAATACATTTTTTTTAAGAAAACTTTCAAAAGTTAGAAATGTTTTCAAATAATGTTCTATAAGCTTTACTATAACAAATTTATCTTTAATAAATCATTACAGTTCATTTGTAAACCAAACTGATTAGCATTTAAAACTGTATTACAAAGTGCTCATTAATAATACTTCTAGATCCTTTTTCACATATATATTTCTTTAAATAGGAAAAATTCTGCATTACATTTGTAATAATACAACTATGCATAGCATTTTTAAACATATCAGTTTTTTCACACATACTAATAGAATTTTGTTTTTCAAAAAGGAATTTATAACATTTATAGAAACATCCAAATAATGTTACTATTTCATAAAGAGTGTTTTAATCTTAAAAATGTATTAAAACAATACATACCAACAAGTTTATATTCTTCTTTATAAAATGACAGCCAATCTTCTATACTGATTAATGATGCTGAATCTAAATCACTAACATCATCAATTAAACCAGATTCACTAAAATCACCAGTAATATAAGCTCGGGTGGCATCTCGACCTATATAAGAGAAAATATTTATCAAAAAAACATTTTTATTTTATTTATCACTATTAACATTTTTTCATGACAAAAACAAATTTCATCAAGAGGAAATAAAATAATAAAACAAAAATTATATTGAAAAAATACTCAATAAGATTGTTCATTGATTAAAACAAAAACTTGTATTGAAATCAATCACACAATCAATGCGAGAATAATCTTAGAAGTTACACAACATGCAGAACACACATCCTCACAGTGTAATAAATAAATAAAATGTGATATACCTCATCATAATTATCACAAAAATAACGGCCATTGGCGATACCATCCAATGAGATAAATTTAATACAAACATGAATTCCAACAGAATTTGAGATGTTGCTGTGCTAGGCTTCATGTGGTCTTTATAACAAATTAGCAAAAAAACAATATTTTCTAAAGTTAAATTATAATATATCATCAAATTAGAGAGAAATTTTTGAACAAATTTGTAGAAGCTATGAGCTTAAGCAACATAAAAATACATTCTTAATACATAAAAATCTTGTGCAAATATTTATTAGATACATGCAATAGATTTTGGTTACAAACACTCTATACAACCCATTTATAATGAGAAAAATAGATACTTGCATATTATTTTTGTTTTCTGATTATTATTTACTTGTTTCATCAAAGCAAAAGATGTCACCAAATGTCGAGATACACAACCAACATAAAAAGCCATTTCTACAAATTTTTGAAAACAATAACAATGACAGTATTTAGCAATGTCTTTTGATTCGGAAAAATTGGTCAACAGTATAACAAGCAAGTATTAAAAAATATAATTCACATAAAAGTTATATAAGACTTAAGTCTAAGTTATTATGTAACTATTATTTAAACCAAGAGATACAGATGTATTTTTCTAGGTCTCTTTCAGAAGATAATACTTAACAAAGATAATAAAGAATCTTTTTGACTTTAAATTTATTCAACACTACATTTTTACAAGAATTATCAGAACAAGTACACATCTAGTGTTGCCAAATCATAGCATGTGTGTATGTTACCCTTAAACATTTAATGTCAAAGAAGAATTAGAAGACACAATTGAATAAAGTTATAAGTCAAATCTTTTGGGTTTCTTGATAAGCCATCCAAAAAGTACACCAAATGGTGAAGGCTCATTTAATGGCAAAAATCTGCACTTCCAGCTGATAACATCTTTCTCAAAATTGTACAAGATTTTTATAATGTTTATAGATATCATTTTTTTTATACATTATAGAGTCATCCATAATATGAACGAGGCCTGTAATATTTTCAAAAGCTATCACATTCAAAGCCAAACCATTTAAATCCAAAATGTCAGCAGCTTACACAGATGTCACTTAGTGGGAAAGAGTTACAATATAAAATTACATGTAGATGAAAGAGCCAAAGGCTAATCTTAACAGTAAAAATTAAAAATCTGTTTGTCAAGAGGAAGAATGGGCTCCCAAACTCCACACTTGGGTACACCACTATAAACGGTAACCTTACACAGTGATACCATCCAAATGATGCCTGAAATATCATAAGACTAGAGAATCTCTAAACTTTAACAATTTGATAATTCAATAATAATCTTTTAAATACTTAAATGCCTGCAGTCTAATTTTATGCAGAATTACTTCTAATGATAATATAAATGTCTTTGTAAAACTTTAATTTACTTCTGTGGGAAGAGAGCCTTGTTGAAAATGAACCAGATCTCCTGTTGCTACAAGAAAAATACAAAAATGTTGTATTTTTCCTAAGGCAAAATACCGCAAAAACACTATACAAAAATATTTTTTGAAAAGACAATTTTAACTTTTTACTCTGCCAATGACAAAATCATCAGATTGTACTTATGTAGGGATGGTATCTACATAAGCCAGTAACAGCCTCCGGACAGGGGTGATCACTTTTGTTAAGTGGTATATTATGTGTTTACAAATCAGAAGGTACCAAGTTCTGATCTCCATCATTGGTGACCTTGACTGAAATAAGTAAAGTGCAACCTTCTGATCTGTCATCTACCCACACCAAGAGCAATCAAAAAGTCATCAGACTCACTTGATGCAGCAACCAAAATCGTCAGACTCACTTGACGCAGCAACCAAAAGTTGTCACACTCACTTGACGCAGCAACCATAAGTCATCCGACTCACTTGACACAACAGCAATAACTTGCATGCTTGCCAAAACAAATATTTTGTTTGTTTGCCTATCAACCGACTCCCTGGTAGGAGAGTACTGTAGCGGTGGCATCCACATAAGCCAGTAACAGCCTCCAGACAGGGGTGATCACTTTTGTCTAGTGGTCATGTTACTTGGCTATGAATCTACAGATTGCAGGTTCTGCCCTTCGGATATGCGCCACTTCAACTTAATTTTAATATTGATTACTTATTCTCTTTAATAATAAATATTTGTGTTTTATCTTTATTTTTAACAAATCAAAATAATTTCCAATATTCAATTCTAAGATCTTAATAATAAAAAAGTCTGTTAACTGATAATGACTAAATTATCACTAAACATTCACTAAATTATCACATAAAATTTTGCTAAATATTTCCTTTGCTTAAAATAACTTTTAATTAAATAGCTTTCAAACTGTATAGCAAAAATAGGGTAATGCTTAGTTAACTGGGCACAAATCTTGCCAAACAAATACTTTTGCAATGACATACAAAATATTAACAAATAAAAGCTAATTACTGCTAGTTTTCTTAACTTTACCGGATAACTACAAAAAACTGTAGGGAGAAATGTGGAAAATGGTTGCATTAGGAATGATGGCAATACTTGATGTGTGTGTGATTCACTGCTTGCACCTAGATAACCAAGCCTTATAAAAATAAAATTACATTTATTTACTCTTTTCAAAAACTTAACTTCAATTTGCATTATTTTCTTTGGCTTTTATATGAATGCACCATTAATTCTTAAAAAATTTAAGAGAATTTTTTGTTTAAAATAAAAAATTTTCTTCAACCAAAGAAACTTATTAAATGCTAAAAGTATACAAGTCAAAAGTAAATACATAAAACATTAATGACCTATTTTTGATGCTGAAGGAACAATCCAAAAAATGTGACTAGGAAAAATCAATATGAATTACATTGCTTTTATTTTTTTAAAAATTTTTTTTTATAATTTTGTAAATTAATTTTTTTTTAAGTTTATTTTTTTAAACAACCAGAATAGTAATTTTTTAAAAGCCCTTCCAATCATGACTGTGCCAGAATAAGCTGGCAGCTTCTTTTTTCAAAGGAAAGTATTTGAATTTGCAAAGTATTTTTTTCCTCATTCTTTGTCTCAGTTCACTTTTATAGAAAATAGAGGCCAGTCTTGGATACTTCTCTTCAATTTTGAACAGCAGGAAGAAAAATACATTTTTAACACTGTGATTTTCAAGTAGGGGAGGATGGATATTTTTCAGTTAGCTGAGAACAAATCTCAACAAGCAGACACTTTTGATGACAACACATAAATAAAAACTCAATAGTAAGTTGTGATTCATATTTTAAAGAATAACTACTGGAAACAATACATTAAATAGTTACTATTTGCAATATTTTATCGGCAACCGGTAGCAACATTTGATGATTTATTGCCAAGACCCCAGCTTAGTGAATAGTACAAAAAATTAATATGTTATTTACTTATATGATTAGTGTTAAATATTCATTATTAAAATGCTAATTTAAATCTTAAATTAGACAGTTTGAAAACTTAAAAAGAATGCTATACACATTAAGAAAATTTTAACAGGTTTTTCAGTACTTATGTATCAGTGTCATCACAGCAAAATTTGGATAACTTGAATCATGCTATGATATCAAAACAACAAAAATAATTTTATGTGTTTTATTTGGACAAAACCAATTAGTCTACATATGGTCGAAAATCATGAGAATTGTGTGATGTGCAAATTTGACAGCAGTGAAGTTATTACACAAGTAATGATTTTTCTCACAAAAGCAACTATTTAGTTGAGGTTTTCATGTAATGCTTGAAAATAGGACTATAAATCTAAAAATACTTTTTGATAAAATAAATGCTTCAACAACTGTTTTTTTGTTGAAGCATTACAAAATAGTATAATTATATTACTACATACAAGTTAATCCTGTTTTCTGGTATAAAATGTGTTTAATATCTTGTTTTGCATGCCATAATGCTACATAGGTTCTAAACTCAGCCTTTAGAGAAAAAAATATGTTTTAGGAATTTTTTTTTAATTTTAAGAGCACATGAAATGAAAGGTGTAGCAAAGCCACAAACTTATATGAAAATTAGGACAATTTTCTACCTTAAAATGTGTTCAAATGGGCATTTTGTCATTTGCGAAGTTAGTGAGTATTAACCTCACACTGTTTTAGCTACACCAGGGCTTTTGGCAACAGACCTCGTAATTTTGAACCACAGTCAAGTGATGAGGATGTTGTCATTTGGTAAAGACAGCAACTTAATAGTGCTATGTTAGATCCAAATGTCACAATTCTAATTTAACTTAGAGATAATATATCAGCAAAAATAAAACTCATGGCTGCATCACTTTTTTTTTCAGAAAAAAAAATAACTTTAAGTATGCGTTCAAAAAATTTATTTATTCTGAGCAAGAAATATACCTTGTTTAAGTTTAGAAAACAATAAGCTTTCAGAAATAGAAATATTAAAACGTATCTATTTTTAATATGCAACAAAAATCTCCTTGAAAAATTTATTTTTATATAAATTATGTGCATAATAATATTAGTTATTTACACAAAGAAAATTTGTACGAACCCGCGAAAAACGCGTATCCTCCTCCAGGCCGATAATGTTGGGCTCCTTTCTCCACATCAAAAATTTCCCCTAGTATCGCTAAATATAACCCTTTACTGTCAGGTCCTCCATCATAAGATTTTAATTCCTCGGGAGATAATAGTAATTGATTATTTTTTCCTGATTTATTTAAATCATTTGCAGTTGATAAACCCTGACTTGTCTCGTCTGGTTTAAGGAAGTTCAAAGCACTTTTCACATAGAAATTTTCAGACAGTCCTGTAATAATGAGTACGTTTTGCATAACACGACATGAATCAGATGCAAAATATACGGCAACAAGTACTAAGCATAATCCAACAGTTATGGCAGTAACTGCACTAGACCCCATATTAATTTTTATATTTTCTATTCCAATTACAATTCTTACTCATATCATACAACAGCTCTCAGCAAGCGAAAAGCAGTGATTCCCGATTCATCGACACCGAAACTCGGCAGATTGCTTGTGTGTCAATGCCAGATTAACGAAACGTTATCTATATATTTTTCAAAATTGATATTACTTGTGGCATCATCAGGAATGGCATTCTCACAATAAAAGGATAGCCTGTGTTGCTCTATATCAGGGATGGCGAACCATTGGCACGCGTGCCATTCATGACACGCGACACAATATTTTCGGCACGCCAACGATCAAAATGGTTTGCATTTTATTCTAAAATAACAAAGTTCACTATGAAGTATTACAAACAAACGCGAGTAATCGTTCGAAGTGCGATGGGGAGCACACTCGTTTGTCATTGTCTTGCCTTAGTTACGTTGTGGACTACAATTGCTTAGGATGCAAAGTTTGTCTACGCATAGTATAGTCAACTTCATTGACACAACTGTATTCTAAAGTTTATTTGTAATATATTTACGATTTTTAAGTGTTATTTAACATGGCTAGTTGAGAAAAAGAATAAAAAGGGCAAGATGGTAAGTGTAACAGAGAATTTCAAATTAGGTGAATCTAGATCTTGCATTATGAGCAAAGATGACAAAGCGGTATGTGTTTTAAGTTCTAAAGTAGTGGTAAGTAGAACATCCTCTGTTAAACGGCGATGTCGAAAAAGTGAATTACAGCAAAAATAATTTATTGCTTAAAGACCGATTGGCAGATGACTCCAATTGAGCATGCGCGTTCTATTAAAAGTAATATCTTATAATCCTAATATAAGTTATTTGTCATCCACACACAACCTACAACAACAGAACTCGCGGTAATGCTACTTTAATTTGAATTACACTAAAACATTTACAACTACACAGTGCAAAAGGTATTTTTTCGTAGTAATTAGAGTTTTGTGTTCTTAGTATTTAGTTTTATTATTTTTCCAATAATCACAAGTCAAAATTATTTGACGGCACATCTATACCTCATTGAACTCTTCTGTAGACAAAAATGGCACGTTGACCCATAAAGTTTCGCCACCCCTGCTCTATATAATACTGGCAGATAAGAGGAACCCTTAAGACCGGACGAGTAACGCTCAATTTCGTTGGAGGCACTTAAGTCTATAATCTACAAACTAGATGGGTTACTGTTAAATTTTTGGCCTATTTTCGAAAATCGCCAAGTGTATCGTTTGGCCTCAATGTGTGTGAACCCACAGTATCATTCTTGCAATAGCTCTCGTGACGTAAGGTTGCTTCATTATCAAGTGGTTAATATTATTACGATATAGAATATTTTTGCTACTAGTTTTATATTGTATTAATTTTTCATTATTAATTGAATTGTTTTATTTTACTCTTTTTATATTAAGTGGTTAATATTGTTACCATATTTAAATTTTGTATTAATCTTCCTTTTTTTTTATTGAATTGTTTTATTTTACTCTTTATATATGAAGTGGTTACTATTTTTACTACATTGATTCTTTTAATTTTGTATTAATCTTCCATTTTTTATTGAATTGTTTTATTTTAATATTGTTTATTTTCCTTTTTGTTTTTACAATTTTCATTCTGTGTTAATAGTTCTTTTTTTAAATTTCCAGGGATTTAGCATTTGTATATTCATTTTCTAGCTTCTACCAAACTATAAACTTGAGGATTTACTGATATATTTCGTAATTATTAATTATAATTTTGCTTTATTTAATATTCTATTTTTATATTTTGCGCTTTGATTTTATGCATGTTTAATTTTTTCCTTTCAGGGACATTATAGTTTTTGCTAAGTGATTGTTCGATTGTTTTATACTTTCATTTTCTGAAATTTTTATAATTGCCTATTTTAGATTTTCCAGGTTTCTAACATATTAATAGATAAATTTATTTTCTGGCTTCTGCCGTGCAACTGCTTGTTTAACCGATCTCGCGATGAATTTTTTTCCAGAAGACATGATAAATATGCTTAAATATGAAGTAAGTGATTTCTTAGTATTATCAGGTTCCCAAACTTTGTTAATGCGTAATACATATTTTAATCATGAAGTTTGTAGCAAAATCAGTTATGATAAAGAGAAAAAACTATATAATAGAGATTCATTTAAATATTTGAATTATTAGGATAATAGTGAGCAACCAATTTGTTTTGGAGGTGCACCTGTTAATGAAGGATATTCAAAATGTTGTAAATATTGTAGAAATACTTATTTTTCTTCACAATCATTTGCAAATCACCGTAAAGTATGCAAAGGATATAACATTATTAAAAGTGAGAAAATAGAGTTAATTAATCAAAAGGAAGAAAAATCATTATTTAAATGTAGTATCTGCCCCAAAAAATTTTTATATGAATCCCAATTAAAGAACCATATCAATATATGTTCAGATTTAACTTTGCCTTATCAATGTCCACATCCTGATTGTAACTGTAGATTTAGGTATTTAACGCACTCACTATCTCATGAAAATGAGATTCATAGAATAGATATGACTATAAAAAGAAATTAAGCTTTGCTGATAAGTTAAGTTTTCAATTATGGTTAGAGCATGAAGGAACTAAAACTTTTATATCTTTCAAAAAAGATACTGGAAGTAAAAGAAATGACATTAATATTTATTCCTATTACAGTTGTCAATTTTCTAAAAATGAAACTTCAGAGACATGTAAAAGAAAAACGAGTCGTAGAAATATCAAAGGTTCAATACCACCAACTGAATGTCCTGCACGGATAGTTGTTTCTGAGAATGGTGAAGGCATCAGTGTAAAATATTTTTCAAAACACAATCATGAATTGTGTCCTCAAAACATTAAATTTCAACCAATTAAAAAAACTTGTAGGGAATTCATTAAAGCTAACCTTCAAATGGGTATTGAGAAATCTAAAGTATTAGAATATGTACATGGTAATAGGGAAATAAGAAATGATAGAGATAAATGTCTCATTAAAGAATCCTTTTTAACAAACAAAAACTTATCATACTATGTTAATTCTTTGAAATCACTTTCCCAGCCTCATAAAAATGATGCTGTTTCTGTCAATATTCTAATTAACAAGCTCCAAAAAGAAGCTCATGATTGTGTTCTTTTATATAAACCCCAAGGGCAAGATATAGTTTATGGACCAACTAGCTCAAAAATGTTACCCAATAATTCTCTTATAATTGGCTTACAAACAGCAGAACAAAAAGAAATCATGGTTAAGAACTGTTCAAAAATATTATGTACTGACTCCACACACCAAACTAACGAGTATAGTTTCTATTTACTAAATCTAATTGTACCAGATGAATATGGAATAGGTTACCCAGTTGCTCATTTCATTACAAATAAATTAGACGCGGTAACAATGTATTGTTTATTTGATAGTTTTAAAGAAAGGGTGCCCAATTTAAATATTAATTGTGTCATGACTGATGATGATAAAACAACTGGCCCTGCATTTAAAAAAGTATTTGGGGAAGGTGTTAAACATTTGCTTTGCAAATGGCACCTTCATCGTGCTTGGAAAAAACAATTAAATAATCTTGTTTCTGGTTTCGAAATTAGAAATGAAATTTATGCTTCTTTGGTAGTGCTTTTAGAAAAAAAAATTTAACTAAGTTTAAACAAATGATGGAAAATTTTAGAGTTGGATTTGTTGATAAAGAACCTGCTTTTATTAAATATTTTGAGGATTATTATTATAATAGAACAGATTTATGGAGTATGTCACATCGTCAATTTCGACATCCCTATACAGATACAAATATGTATTGTGAATCTTTTCACAATAAATTAAAGACCAGTTATTTTAAACGTAAATTTAATCGCAGAGTGGATAATTTAATTGATACATTGTTAAAAATAATAGAGAATGATATGTATTTATCTCATCAATACAGAATTATAACTGGCACTCCCACCAGTGTTTATCCTTGAACATATTATAAACGTCACAACTATGGTTTAAGGATTTCTGATGAAGATATTTATGTTAAGTCGACAAATTCATGGTTTGTTAAATCGCAGACAAACAGGGATGTACTTTACGAAGTTAAAAAGGTTGCGGAAGCATGTTCAGATAATGATCAGTGCTATTGTAGGTGTATAAAACAAGCATGTTTATCTTTGTGCATGCATTTGTATACATGTAAATGTTCTGATAATCACGCACTCTGTAAACATATTCATAAAATTCATTCCTTAATTGTTCGACAGATACCTTCTTTTGAAAATATTTTAGTGATAATGAAATTACCGAAGATGTAGAATGTATTCCTGATTCAGTTTCTTCTGTAACCCTTGTAGAAAGTGGCATTGATTCTTCTGTCGAAGAAACGTGATGATGAAAGGAAAATTTGCGAGACTGAACTTTTACTTGTTAAGTTAAATTGTTTAATACAAGATAAAGTAGTTATGAGAACTCTATCATCATATCTAAGTAGTAGTTTAAAAACAATGGTTTCAATGTGTGAATCAATAAAAGATGGGGGAGGGGGGAGAAATTAAACTTGAAAATTATTTATCTGATCCCAGTTTGCCTTCCCAACAACATTTAAGTAAGCAATATACATTTAAACGTAGTAGCAGAGTTAAAAATGTGAAAAGGAAAACTTTGGAATATCCTTCCTTGCCTGTCAAAAAAGAAACAACAGACAATTTAAGCTGTAGCGATTCGGTTGTATTCAATTCAAAAAGCAAGTACAGGAAACTGACTGGATCTTTTACGCCTGAAATAGGCTATGTACCTGATTTCAGTCAAGTTGTTTTATACATACAAGACATTCAATTACGTTTTTATGAGTTAAAATCTTTGGATACTTATATATCAGATGAGGAGGTAAATAATTTATCAAAAAAGACAAATTTTCGTAATGGATGGCTTTACGACAGTATAATTAATGCGTTTAATTTAAAAATCATGCAAGGGAAGGATTGTTTTACAGCAAGATGTTACCATACACAAATTCTAGAAAGTGGAGGTAATCTTGGAAACTTTTTCTCTCCTAATAAACTTAATGCTGCGGAATTCCTTTTCATTCCTATTAATGTCTGTTATCATTGGGTTTTATTGGTTGCTAATTTAAATCTAAAGAAGCTAAATTTTTATGATCCTTGGGTTTTGGAACTGAAGGTAAGTACATTAATCTGATAGATTTAGGAGAAAAAAATTAAATATTTTATTTTGTGAAGAACATAATTGACCTGTTTCTTATCCTGTTCATGTCAAACAGACTGATAGTATGAATTGTGGTGTTTTCATATCGTATTTCACAAATAGAATATTAGACAAAAAGAACATTGTTGATACTTTTGATACAAATGAATTTAGAAAATTTATAATTATTACTGGTGAGTGTTTAAATAATGTTAAATATATTAGATCCAATGACATTAATGCTTGTTTGCAATGCAAGCAAAATCATATACAATAGGTGATATATTTTAAGTATATGTAAAATGATCATTATTTGTAATTTTGATTCCATTTGTGTATTATTGAGTATAAAGGAATATAGACCTCCTGGGGAACCCGCTGTAACGTCGTGTGTATCTATCCATCAATAAATAAGGTTTACAGCCTAATATACAAATCTAAACAAAGTTTATTTGCTAACAATTTGTTAATGAAGTAATATAACTTCAGTTCATATGCCAAGCCGGTGTAGTCAGTCTATTCTATTCTCAACGCCACCGGCGTTCATCGTCTTTTTCACTCCAATCTCCGGACTCAGCCCTTTTCTCCATACAAGGCGGGCTCCTCTCTATCTCTCCCCGACTCCTTTTCTTCTCCTTTGCCGTCTCCTCTCTCTTCTTCCGTCCTTCCTCTCTCTCTCTCTCTCCTTTTCCGTCTCCTCCCGGCTTCTCACTTCTCTCCTGAAAAAGAACCCTTTTAAACACCAGGGGTGTGTTCACAACACACCCCTCGTCCCTTCTTATTGGCAGGTCACAAAAGACTCTTGGCCTCCCTCGTCCTATTTGCGCATCACACGCCAAAACACACCCGGGCCGTCTGGCCCAAGGCGTCATAGTTCCTTGTCCAACATCTGGACACACTTGTCCATCACGCCACCTGTTTCTAGTATCCCCATCACTCAACACCAGAAAAGACGACATGATTATTTCAAGATAGGCTTCGCCTATTGTCAATGGGGCACCGGCTCTACTTTACCATTATGGCGGCCCGTCTGTCTGTCTTCACTCCCTGAGTTCAGACAATAAACAATAGCCCCATGGCCACGTGCACTGGTCATTTTACAGCTGGTGGATCGTAAAAATTCAGGGACAATCGATGGGGTCGTACTTGTCCTTGAACAGCTGGTGAAACCATAACACTTATCGTGAATCGAAAGATGGGGATTCACAACCATCGACGATGTCACAACTCCTTCCCCCTGAAAAAGTCCATTTCACTGGACTGCTCTGGCCTCAGTTTGGTTCAGTTCGTAACATTTCACACCAAAGGGTTGTCTTATCAATGAGACCGATCAGGACAGCAATCCAAGAAACATATACTATCACAAGTAAAATAAACAAATTAACCCAAAATTCTTTAAAACCTACACTTTACAAAAAAAACTTAAATTCCGAATCTTGGACCATTTTTTCCATTTCAAACAGTTACATCACACTTCAAAATTTAGGGTTTTAAAGAAATTAACTCAAATTATAATATTTCTATAATTTTAATACATCAATCGCTCATTCAATTGTGTTAAACATCTGTGAGTGTACACAGTCCTAAGAGACACAAAATATTTACCATAACACATAATTTCCTTCCACCTTACACACACACCAACACATACTCATACAAATATTAATTCACACCTAGCACCAATCCTAAGAATTACTCATTCCCCTCTACTTATTCCAACGGTGTTTCCAACGATATTAAATAAACAAAATAAACATTTATAAATTCCAAGCTTTGCAAAAAATATTAAAAACCAAATTTTTAAATTAAGAAGTTTAAACTAAGACTTTTTAAATTAAATAAATTATGGCTATCAGCAAGCATTATCACAACCTTCATAACAGGTTATTCACAATTCATGGTATTGTCTTCCATTACGTTAGTTATTGAGGAAACACTTTAATTGTAAATATAATTAACAAACCTCAGTAGCTCATGCAATGAATTTTCTATATCTACATTATGTCTACACGGAACAAACTTGCCCATGTCTCTCTAATTTACCTTTGGTCGGTCCGACTTCCGACCCAACCCTACTCAACCATTTTAACACAAAGTCTATTTTCTTTACACGGTTTTCCCAAATTTGTATCAGAATGTCTGTGTCGACATTCGTGATACATCAATCTGCTCTAACAACCTCAAAATCAGAGTCATTAAATTACATCCATCATAAGCACAAAGAAACTTAAACCTCGATTTTTTTAATAATGTACAGTCTGTCAAATATGTTTTTGAACGATGGTCAGTTACATAAAGTAGGTACTGTAAGCTAAATAAAATATATAGTCCTCTGATATTTACTAAACTTGAGGTTAACAGATTAAACAAGATGAAAGACGACTCCCTAGAAACAGTTAATGAAAAAGCAATAAAGCACCCAAAATTAAATAAATATGTCAATTACCCAAAGAGAATTCATTTAAAAAATCTAGTATGGTAGATGAAAAGAATCGTCTGGTTACCTATAGAAATTGGCCACTTTTAATGGTCAATCCTAAACAATTAGCTAAATGTGGATTTTATTATACAGGTGTATTAGATGTTGTGACATGCTACTGTTGTAATGGATCTTTAGGTAATGGGAAAACAAGTGATGACCCATTAACAGAGCACGAAAAATTCTTTCCTCATTGTGAATATATGGATTTGATCAGAATGAAATTAAATAACAAAGCTAAGTGTCTTCTTAAAAATCAAATACTTCAAGAAACTTGCAAAACGCAAGAAGCTTCAAGAAACACAGGAGCAGAAAATACAATAATTTGTAAAATATGCATGAATGATGAGATGAATGTTATATTTCAACCATGTTCTCATTTCATTTCTTGCCATATTTGTGCTGAAAAGATTTTTAATTGTCCTTTGTGTAGAAATCCAGTGATACACAAAATAAAGGTGTTTAGAGGTTAAAACAATTTGTTTTCGTCAATAAAAAACGTTTATTTTTTTCCTTCATTTTTGTGTGAGTTATCATATAAATTCTCAAATAAAAAATTTTTTACATGGTTTTTTGAATTTAGGTTAGTATTTTTTTCCACTTGAGGTAATTTTTAGAGTGTTACTAAAATCCTCTCTACTTGGTTATATCTAATTTTTTAGTTGAGGGGTAACTAATATTTTTTGAATGAATACAAATATTTTAAACCATCCCCCAATTTAAAACTGATTTATTTTTATGAAAATACAATAGCTATGCAAAAATATAATTTAAATTGTTAATTAAAGGACGACATTAAAAATTATAAGGTCTGCTTAATCTTGTAGGTTTTATGTGTATGCTGCAATAAGACAAGAGAAATAATATAAAAAAAATAGATTTTATTTGATATGGTATATCATTATATCACTAAATAATTTACATGTAAAGCGTAGAGTATCAGCATCTAACTTGATACCGACTTTAGACCTAAAAAAATTAAAAAAATATATTTATATATTTATATAGTTTCATTTAAATACATTTTTGCATGAACCAAATTTTAATATTAGTATTATAAAAAATATTTATTACCCATGTTCTATATATTTGTCCATAAATTGTTTAAGTATTCCATACTTAAACAACTCTACTCCTTGCGGTAATTCCACTGTAAAAAAAAATATAATCGCTATTTAGTTTGCCCAGGAGGTATGATAAAAATGAATTCCTATCTATAAGGGTACATTTTATTTACGATAGGGGAGTAACAAAACACTTCAAATATTTTTTTTCTCCCGTTATTTCATTTGAACATGCTTTAAGAAGTATAAAAAAAAATTACAGTTTATAATTTATTATAGTATTTAATCGTAGCATGTGATTGGTAAAAAAAAATTTACATGTTCATATAGAAAAAAACCAGAATTATACGTTATTTTTATTACATATATTTGAAGCAACCGGACAAGGCTGAATTTACAAAATGTTCAAATAACATGCTATTCGACAGATTTGTAATATTAGTTTCAAACCATAAGTATATAAAAAAAACTCCCGTTTACTAATAGCCGTAAATATATAAAAAGCTTTTTTCTCCTAATCAGAGCTTTCCTGCTGAATTAGTTTTCCAGTTGTGAAACTAGTTTTACAAATGAGCGAAACATTCAATCCAATATTGAAAGAGCATAAAAAAAGTTTTTGCAGCATTGTTTACTCAATAGCTACTTTTTTGAAAACGGAAGTAAAAAATGTTTTTTTCTTTAAGTATGGCTTGATGAAAATGTTCATGGCCTGTAAACTATTTCTCAGGGGTTCGCGAAAAACTTTTACAATATGAAATCCTCGACGGTAAATAGTTTCATGAACATTTGCTAAATGTTCTAATTTGTGTCCGACATTTTCTTGTAAATCTGTGATTATGTTTTTTTCTTCTAATTATAGTGTGTATTATGAGTGATTTAAATAAAACTGTGACATGATTTTAGAGCTATTTTAAAAAAAATACTATTTGAAATAATGAAAAAATATATTCTCGATTCAATAAATAAAAATTATATGAGAAGCTTTGCGTTTAAAAAAGTGTACAAAAGGTCAAGAATAAAAGAAACTACAATAAAAAAGCCAGAATTACATTTAAAGGTGAATGAAAATTGCAACGACTTTTTAAGATTAAAAGAAGAAATAGTGTCCTGAACAACGTATAGTAAACGTGTATAATCAATGTACCACAGCTAATGGTGAAAAAGGATTAAGTTTTTACATTTAACCCATTCCAATTATCAGAAAGTATAAAGCAAATAATTTAATACAAATGAAAAAGAACTCAATTTTTGCGTTGTAAATGAATATAGAAATGGGTTTGATAAAATTGGGTCACGTAAGGATTTAAATTATTAGTTTTTCTTTCGGATATAACTTTTTAAAAGAAAGGGTTACGAAAATGTTTTCAATACCCTTAAAAAATGGAAGCCCTCCCACAAATAATTTTTGGTACCACCAAAGTTAAAGAATTAGTTTGACCTTTAGAAGAATCGAGGTTTAATAAATAAAATTTTTTCAATAGCGTAATTTTTTCGTGTGTTTCGAATTCTAATATAGAAATAATACTTTGGTCTATAATATTGGTTTTGTAAAATCGGTGCCCAGAGAATTAAACTTCCTGGTAAAAAAAAAAAGATTTCAATAAAGTTTTTTCTAGTAATAAAAAAAAAATTATAATTTTTTAATGTTCTGTTATGTATATAAGAGAAACGGTTAACATTCAACGTATGACATTTTGTAGAGACACCATGGCTTCTGTTTCACCGATAGTCGGATTTTTATCTTTTGAATTTGACAGCAACCCTCTCTTAGGACTTAAAAAAGTCGTTATTGCTAATTTAACTAGTTCAGTGACAATATTATGTAATACAAATTGGCTCACTGAATTGCGATTACATGTAAAGAATTTAAAAATTACGAAACTATACGTTCAAAATACTTTTCATTTCAAGTTTGTTGAACCATTTATCCCGGATGGAATTGTATGTCACAGTTACAGAAGACATAGACTCAATAGATGTAAATCTTGTAAGAGGTTTTCTTGTGCCAGTGTGAAAATTACAGATTGTATAAAGCAATTGTACAATTTAGACTTGAACATAAAATGTGAATAATTGTTTTATAATAATTGTAAAATGTGAATAAATTGTTTGTTATTTCAAATTTAGTAGAAAAGAATCTATTGTTTGGAACGAAATAAATGCTTTTTTGAAAATATGCTTACTTTCGTCTTTTGCTTCATCTTCTCTGTTAGAACATCTTGAGTGCCTCGATTTATGTTTTACAAGACGACGTCTTGAGTCACTTGAACTAGAACTATGTGACTTTGTACTATGTCGACTATTTCTTGCCCTTTGCCTAGATGATAGCCTATAATATTAGATGAATTTATATAAACTAAATATCCTTATTAAATCCACTTAAAAATATACAAAAAGTTAATAAATATGTAAAACCTTACCTAGAGAGATCGAAGTCTCACTTATTCCACTACTCGATAAAGCTTCATTTAATATATCGTGATGAAATAAGCCCCCTAAATATAAAAAATATTTTATAATCGAAATAATTCTTAAATTTGGAAGTAAAAAATCTTATGCAGAAACGGTATTTGACTAATTGAGGGTTCTATAAAATATAACTTTTTTTAATTATCTACTGTTAAAACTTATTTTATAATACTACTTTTTTTGAATTATTTAAAACCTAAAAAAAAAATATTTTACAACTTCTTTTGAACAAAACTCTTTATAAATTTGGAACAGCATAAGTAAAAAAACTTACGCGGAAACGGTATTGGAGCCCTCGTTTTGACTAGTTGACGGTTCTACAAAAATGAAAGTATAACTTTTTTAATTATCTACTGTTAAAACAAACAATTATTTAAAACTTCTTTTGAACAAAACTCTTTATAAATTTAGAACAAAAAAAAAAAACTTACGTGGAAACGGTATAGCCCTCGTTTGGCTAGTTGAGGGTTCTTTATAACTTTTTTAATTATCTACTGTTAAAACAAACAATTATTTAAAACTTCTTTTGAACAAAACTCTTTATAAATTTGGAACAGCATAAAAAAAAATACTTACGCGGAAATAACATTTCCTCGCTTGTGGATATTGGGCTATCTAAAAAAATAAAAATATAACTTTTTTAATTATAAATATTAGAAACTATTTATAAATTTTTAACAATATATAGCATTAAAAACTTACAAATGGGAGTTATTTCTGTCGTTGGCTGTCTAGAAACCATATTTGAATTGTAGCTTGTATCTTAAAAAAAAAAATTTTTTTTAATCGAAGAATTTATTTTATTTTAAAAAATAATTTGTAAAAAACAGAGCTCGAGTAATTACAGTTAAAAAAATGTAAGCGGTTATAGCAAATCTCTTGGACATAATAAAAAAATAGAGATGCAAAAAAAAAGGAATTGGTAAAAACAAAAAATATTAAGAGAATTAAATATACTTTCGAAGACTTGATAAAGAGAAATTTTGTACTTACTGTCCATAATGTACGGTATGGAAGATGAATGTTTTTACTTTTCAAATTACTTCGACTTTTATACAAAATTCATTTCTTTTGTCACTTTCAGTTTTATTAAATTTATTTAGCTCCTGACGCCACCGAAATACCATTATTTTTCCCACGCCTTCAATGCATTTTAAATACATCATGGTATTGGATGTTTTTGGGAATTTCATTTTTGGGGAGTCATCGACCGCGAGAGGATATCCCTCCGTGACTCCAGACCAATCAGAAAAGCTGATTTGTTTCAAAAAGATCCTCCGCCAGAATACATTAGTAAACCGCCGCGAAATATAAGCGCATGCACGACGAATTGAAAGACTCTGACACAAATTTTATCACCGATTTTAATGACGACCCTACCTACAAACACCGAGATTGATATACAAAGATTTATTTCAACGATCCTAATTCAGCCACATAATCATGTATATCCATTATTTTTTTTTCAATCTTCCGTATTTTAATAGTCATTTATTGTGTAATGCATTTTAATAAGATTACCTGTGCTGTATATAAAAAGATTTATTTCAACGATTCATTAAACGTAAACCATTATTTTTTTGGGAATTCAAATGATAATAGTCATTTATTGTGTAATTAAATTAATTATTCAGACGCCACACAATATTATTTTTTTTTTTATTAAATCTTCCGTCTCTGAATTCACAGTAATTGTAACTTTCTTCATCTTTCCGTATTTTAATAGTCATTTATTGTGTAATGCATTTTAATAAGATTACCTGTGCTGTATATAAGAGAAAAGGTTTATTCAACGTCCGGCATTTTGTGGACGCCACATAATACCATTATTTTTCCTTCTTCCGTATTTTAATAGTCATTTATTGTGTAATGCATTTTAATTAGATTACCTGTGCTGTATATAAAAAGATTTATTTCAACGATTCAGTAAATTTAAAATAATAATTATTCGCTTCACCTAATATTTAACTGTCTGTTTATTTTAATTAACATTTATTTGTAATTTTTTAAGATTACCTGTGCTGTATATAAAACATTTATTTCAACGATTCGTAACATTTACCATTAATTTTTTTTTCCGTATTTTAATAGTCATTTATTGTGAATGCATTATTTAGACGCCACAAAATTATTATTGCGTTTTTTATTTTTCTCTGAATTCACAGTAATTGTAAATTTCTCATCTGTTCCGTATTTTAATAGTCATTTTGTTTAAAAATGTATTTTAAAGGTCACCTGTGCTGTATATAAGAGAAACGGTTAACATTCAACGTCCGGCATTTTGCGGAGTAACATGGCAATATCAATTATCTCCTGTGGTCGGATTTTTATCTTTTCAGGTATGTGAGAATCCCGATTGGGAATGCCAAATTGCCTATGCAATTAAGAATCAACGAGCGATTCACTCATGTTTCCACCATAAAGACCCGCCGTGAATGACAGTGATACACGTTAAACCTGTCAAGAGCCAGAATATCGAAAATAAAAGTTTCAAAAAAATTTGGCCTAGAATGAAGAAAAAAACCAAAAAATTTCTGACATAATAAAAATATACGGATTTACACGGAAATAATATATTATCATATATTATCGATTTTAAGATAAAATAAAAAGACCCGCCGTGATTTTTAGGACAGTGATACGTTAAACCAAATCAAAAGCCACAGTTTTATTCGATTTGCTGTAATCCCATGGTGAGCCCTTTTTTTATTACGTTTCCTTTCGGATCGTGCTACTTGCTTTTAGAGGAAAGACAAAATCCAGAGCCATAATCAAAAAACCCGCCGTGAAGATAAAACAGTTCATCACTGTTAAACCTGTCATCAGCCAGGCAGCAGAATGTATTTGCTGCGGTTTGACCGCGAGCTTGTACCTGGTTAGTTACGTTCGGATCGTGGCTTTGTTTTTCATTTCGAAGTTTGAAGGATTACCATAAAAGCCCGCCGTGAAAACGTTTTACATAATTTTTTTAAACATCCATATCGTAATAAATACACTTTTAATCCGGGAGCGGTCACGTCGAGCACACAGTGCACGAAATCGGATTCTGGCAAAATTGTTTAATTGTTACCAATGGCCCTGACACTTCCTCCTGTTTGACAATCTTCACGTTAAAATATATTCGTCACATATCTCCCTCTTTTTGGGAGTGACAGACGTTTTTTTTTTTTCTTTAGGTACTTGTTTTCAAGAGTTCCCAGGTGTGATAACTTTTTAAATGTTTTTTTTTAACTGTGTATTTTTAGTTTTAAATATCCTTGAGGTGAGTATATTTTCTGTTTATGAAATTATTCACTGGAATTACGATTTTTTGTGTACTATAAAAATAATTATAAAAAAGGACGGGGTGACTCAAATAACTTTCGACCATTAATTTGCTTAGGGTTAAAAAATTGTTGAAGTTTTTCACTTTAAATATTAAAAATAATACAATTATTCTTCATCAGAATTTTTTTTATTGTTCATTCAACATCACAATTTAAATGCTAATTTTTGAAAAAAATTTATAGTTTGATTTTTTAAACTAATTTAATTTTTAGCAATCCTTTTAAAAAAATCATTTTACATTCTTGTAAACATTGCATCAATTTTTAAGATTATATACATAATGTTTTTTTCTTATAAATGAACTATAACTAAATATATTCAGTCGTAATTCCATGGGCTTTCTTACAGAGCAAAGTTTTTCAAAAATTTTATATGATTAAAATTGACCCTCTGATTTTTTTTACATTTAGCTGAAATATTTTGTCTTCAATTATCACATATTCAAATGTTCCATTCAAAAATCAACGTAACATAATAATTATCCTATAAATTTTTTTTTTTTTTAAAAAGTAATGTACAAATTTAATACTGTCTTTCATAATTTGTTAAAATTTTAAGAAATACGATTGTTGAAACGTCAAAGTGCCTTATTTTGCATTCAGTAATTATTAATGTATAAGGGGGCGCGATAAAAATTATGATTGAAAAAATGCATTTTAAAACATTTATTTGAGAAAACTAAAAAAATAATCATGTAAATTTTACAACGAACTTATTTATATATATATAAATTAAACATAAAACTTAAATATTCAGGGGTAAATCATTAATAATATTTAAATAATTTATTATATTTAGTTATATATTCGGGAATAAATAAAAAACCCATTTTGTCATAAAAGATCTTGTTCAGCGGTCAAAGTTGCGTCTAAGATTAACAAGTTGATAATCTAAATATACAAAAAATTAGTCGTGGAAAATTGTCATTCATTAAAATGCATTACCAGCAATAATATGACAATTAAAATACGGAACAGATTTTATATTTATGTTTTCTATTTTATTTGAGTATTTTACGCTTCATATTTTTTTATCTTTTGCTATATTGAAAGTTATACTTCTGCTTTGCTTTAATCGACGCTCAATGACTATTAAAATACAACTGATTTGCATCGAGGGTAATGAATTATTCGTCACGATGTAAATAAAAACTTGTTTTTGCCAAATGTTCTAAACAGGGATCAAAAGAATTCACTAACAGCTGTTTCAACAGATAATGTACAAGTATTTACTTTGCATTCTTTTCATAATTTTCTTTTGACCAGTGACTCCAGGGTCACTGTCATGCAAACTTTCATTTGCATTTTGACTCTTACCTGAAGTGCAACGAGATAAGCAAAGCCTGCATTTTACGTTTTGATGGCTTTGCTTTTGGCACATGATATCGAGAACTAATTCTGTGCATTGTACAAATACTAAATTAAAATTTATCAAGAAAATTGTAGTCGAGTCCAAAAAAAGGAAAACTTCGAAAGAAAAATTACGTCCAAAACGAATAAATATGCTGTGTTATAACAGGTATGAAACAAGCGCGCTAACACGATGTAAACAAACAATCCACAAGTAGAAGTTGAAGTTTCTATCGGCATTCTTCTTCATAAAATGTGTGATGAAAAAATAATAAGTGAGGCTAAGCATATGCTAAAAACTAAATACCAATAGTTCTTGTTTACGTTCAAATGACAGGTACCACACCCATTTAAATGGTCGATGGTGCCATGTTTAATTCATGGATCACTCATAACTCAGTAATTATTCATCAAAATGAAAAAATTCTTCGATAGAATCATTCTGTGAAATATATGGAATATTATTAGTATAAAAAATAAAAATCGCAATTTTGACCAAATTTTGAGATTTTGAAAGTCCACCATCCCCTTAAGAGAACAAAGACATTATATACTTTGAAAAAAATCAATTATAAAAATATTGCTTATTTTTTCTGAATTTAAAAATACAAATAACCATGTACTTTTTGACACACCCCTTCGAACTTTAAATATGTAGTTCCCCCTGTGTTTAATATAGATTAACGTTTATATATATATATATATATATATATATATATATATATATATATATATATATATATATATATAAAATAGTAAAATACTATTATACATTTTTTATTCATATTGTATACATTTTTTACAAAAAATAGCAAAAATACTATTATACATTTTTTATTCATATTGTATACATTTTTTACAAAAAATAGCAAAAATACTATTATACATTTTTATTCATATTGTATACATTTTTACAAAAAATAGCAAAAATATATTATATGATGGATTTTTTTTTTACAATATTTGTTTTGTACAATTTATTCATTTTTTAGTTCATATTTTACCGCCGAACAATATTTTTTTACAAAACATTCATATTTATATGATGGAATTTTACAATTTATTACAATATTTGTTTTGAAGGAATTGGATTCATTTTTATAAAGTTTACCCCGAAAAGATTTTTTAGTAATTTTTAATTTTTCTATATATTATATAATTCATCTACCAATTCCTTCGGGGAAGCAATTGATAGATATTTATAAAGTAAATACCCCTGTATGTATAATTTAGTAATTTTTAATTTTTCTATATATATATATATAATTCATCGTACCAATTCGGGGAGCAATAGATAGTTATGGCCTTATAAAGTAAATACCCTTGTATGTATAATTTAGTAATTTTTAATTTTTCTATATATATAATTCATCGTACCAATTCAGGGAGCAATAGATAGTTATGGCCTTATAAAGTAAATACCCCTGTATGTATAATTTAGTAATTTTTAATTTTTCTATATATATATAATTCATCGTACCAATTCGGGGAGCAATAGATAGTTATGGCCTCAGTCAACGTACTAATGGTTATTTGACAAATCCCTATCAAAGGGTTTTCACTATATTGACAAGCCAAAATGCCAATTACAGGAGATATACGAGTCATGTTGTTTACAGAATGTTAGAATCCACTAACCGTGTCTATTATATACGGAACAGAACATTAAAAAAAATTATATTTTTTTTGTAGCACCATTTCTTAAATTATTCCGATTAAGGGAAATTTTAGCTGTTTTTCTTCTTATAATATTAAAGTATTACATTTGTATGAAAAATATATCAGGAACTGAAATTATTAATATAAAATGCCTTAATTTAAAAATTTTACATTTCACAAGGAAGAAAAATTACATTATTGTATTGCCTCGGAAATATTCTGCTTTTAATACTACACATTTTTTTATAGTTATTATTTCTATTTATAAAATAGATTTTTTTATCATAACGCATTTTTTAGCTTTTTTTTCTAAAAGGGGTGTGTGGCTGAATTGCCTAATTTGTTTTCAAATGAAGTTTTATTCAACTTCTAACTTTCCGACATGCATAAGTGATATATCAAAGCTTTTTAAAAAAGAAATTAATCAGAAAAAGAATGTTGCTGTCAATAGCATTAAATTTTTTTTTCTTTCTGATTACACTATATAAAGCCCCCGTAACTCTAAATTGACAAACAAAGGCATTATATTTTTTATTATTATTAATATATATATATATATATATATATATATATATATATATATTAGAAATTTTGATTTAGCTTTTTAAAAAAGAAATTAATTAGCCAAAGAATTTTGCTGTCGATGGCATTAAAAATTAAAACAATAAGCAGTTAGAAAAAAAAAACGAAATGTTTGTTTTACAAGCTGTGCACTTAAATTTCTCTTTAAACTTTTCATAATTTTTACAGGAAAAGTGTAGAATTTTTAATAAATTTGAGCATAAATAAAATATATTCTTTGTATAAAAAGATTAGTTTTTTACATTACATATTATATACAAAGTGTATTTTGAAGAAAGAGTACCTGAATCATACTTGCATTATATTTGCTTACAATTTTAAAATTTAATTTTTCTAGCGTTGCATTTTCATAAATAATGCATTTATAGATGATGAAAAGTTTAAAGCGGTTTCACGTCCCAGTTACCTTAATTTAGAATAATTCTTAAAATAAACTTTGTAATAAATTCAAGTAACTTATAATTTAAGGCTACAGTGGAAAAAATTAACTAAAATATCAAAAAGTTTTTCTTTTAAATTTTGTAACTATTCCGTAATTTTTATAGAAGAAATGTATTATGTGTTCAATAAACCTGAACACTTAATAAAAAAAACATTCTTATAGAAAAAGATAGTTTTTTTTTTTACAATATAAAATGTATTTTTGAAGAAAGTGTACATGAATTCTAAAAGCACCTTCTATTTTTTAAAAGTAAAATTAAAAAAATGTAAAATTTAAAGCAGTTTCACATTCTGATTCCTAATACATACTAAGAGTAATTACTCCTAATGATTCAGTAATTATATCGTTGTATGTTTTAACCGCTGAATTGCAAAAAAAAAAATTATTCATTATTGTTGTTTATAGACTAAGAGGTATTGTGAAATATAGTTGCTGTTCTAAATCATTTGACTAACCTAAAAAAATATTTTATTGTTAGAATTAAAAATAATTTTAGCATTATTCCTTTTTCGTTTTGGCGACTAATAAACCTTTGCATCTCATTAACATATTTTGTCCAACTCTCTTTCTCTAATGCATGTTGCAAAAAATTTGGCATTTAAATTACTTTTCATTAACTTTATAAGACGCAAGCCCATAAATTTACGATTCATGTATTGCATAGCTATGCATTATATTTGGTTAAAACAAAAATAAATAAAACATAAAACAGACAAATTTCAAGCAAACAGTTTATTTTCATATATATACATTTTTTTTTTCATATATATTTATGCTAGCCATTCATATATTTCTTATATTATATACATATTTTTTATACAAAAATAGCCATTCATATATTTCTTCATATTATATACATATTTTTTATACAAAAATAGACATTCATATATTTCTTCATATTATATACATATTTTTTATACAAAAATAGACATTCATATATTTCTTCATATTATATACATATTTTTTATACAAAAATAGACATTCATATATTTCGTCATATTATATATATTTTTTTATACAATTTATTACGATATTTAAATTATACATCTTGTTAATCTTAGACGCAACTTTGACCGCTGAACAAGATCTTTTATGACAAAATGGGCATTTTTTATTTCCTTCCCGAACATAGTAACTACTAATTATTTCTTCGGGAAGGAATTGGTGTAAATATTTGTAATGATTGTACCCCTGAATATTTAAGTTGGTTATATTTAATTTATATATATATAAATATAGTTCGTTGTACCAATTAGGGGTACATGATATAGTTAAGGCTTCTTTCAAATTGCATATGGTAATTTGGCATATCCCTAATAAGGGATTCTCATCATACTGAAAAGATAAAAATCCGACCACAGGAGATACTATTGATATTGCCATGTTGTCTCCGCAAAATGCCGGACGTTGAATGTTAACCGTTTCTCTTATATACAGCACAGGTGACCTCATTAAAATACACTGCACAATAAATGACTATTAAAATACGGAACAGATGAGAAAGTTACAATTACTGTGAATTCAGAGACGGAAGAAGGAAAAAAAATAATAATATTGTGTGGCGTCTAAATAATGCATTACACAATAAATGACTATTAAAATACGGAAGAAGGAAAAAATAATGGTATTATGTGGCGTCACGAATCGTTGAAATAAATCTTTTTATAGACAGCACAGGTAATCTTATTAAAATGCATTACACAATAAATGACTATTAAAATACGGAACAGATGAGAAAGGAAAAGGCGGAAGAAGGAAAAAATAATGGTATTATGTGGCGTTACGAATCGTTGAAATAAATCTTTTTATATACAGCACAGGTAATCTTATTAAAATGCATTACACAATAAATGACTATTAAAATACGGAAGAAGGAAAAAATAATGGTATTATGTGGCGTCACGAATCGTTGAAATAAATCTTTTTATATACAGCACAGGTAATCTTATTAAAATGCATTACACAATAAATGACTATTAAAATACGGAAGAAGGAAAAATAATGGTATTATGTGGCGTCACGAACTAAATAATATTTAATAAAACTGAAAGTGACAAAAGAAATGAATTTTGTATAAAAGTCGAAGTAATTTGAAAAGTAAAAACATTCATCTTCCATACCGTACATTATGGACAGTAAGTACAAAATTTCTCTTTATCAAGTCTTCGAAAGTATATTTAATTCTCTTAATATTTTTGTTTTTACCAATTCCTTTTATTTTTGCATCTCTATTTTTTTATTATGTCCAAGAGATTTGCTATAACCGCTTACATTTTTTTAACTGTAATTACTCGAGCTCTGTTTTTTACAAATTATTTTTTAAAATAAAATAAATTCTTCGATTAAAAAAAGTTTTTTTTTTTTTAAGATACAAGCTACAATTCAAATATGGTTTCTAGACAGCCAACGACAGAAATAACTCCCATTTGTAAGTTTTTAATGCTATATATTGTTAAAAATTTATAAATAGTTTCTAATATTTATAATTAAAAAGTTATATTTTTATTTTTTTTTTAGATAGCCCAATATCCACAAGTGAGGAAATGTTATTTCCGCGTAAGTTTTTTACTTATGCTGTTCCAAATTTATAAAAAAGAGTTTTGTTCAAAAGAAGTTTTAAATAATTGTTTGTTTTAACAGTAGATAATTAAAAAAAGTTATACTTTCATTTTTTGTAGAACCCTCAACTAGCCAAACGAGGGCTCCAATACAATTTCCGCGTAAGTTTTTTTTACTTATGCTGTTCCAAATTTATAAAGAGTTTTGTTCAAAAGAAGTTGTAAAATATTTTTTTTAGGTTTTAAATAATTCAAAAAAAAAGTAGTATTATAAAATAAGTTTTAACAGTAGATAATTGAAAAAAGTTATATTTTATAGAACCCTCAATTAGTCAAATACCGTTTCTGCATAAGTTTTTTTACTTCCAAATTTAAGAAGTATTTCGATTATAAAATATTTTTTTATATTTAGGGGGCTTATTTCATCACGATATATTAAATGAAGCTTTATCGAGTAGTGGAATAAGTGAGACTTCGATCTCCCTAGGTAAGGTTTTACATATTTATTAACTTTTTGTATATTTTTTTAAGTGGATTTAATAAGGATATTTAGTTTATATAAATTCATCTAATATTATAGGTTATCATCTAGGCAAAAGGGCAAGAAATAGTCGACATAGTACAAAGTCACATAGTTCTAGTTCAAGTGACTCAAGACGTCGTCTTGTAAAACATAAATCGAGGCACTCAAGATGTTCTAACAGAGAAGTTGAAGCAAAAGACGAAAGTAAGCATATTTTCAAAAAAGCATTTATTTCGTTCCAAGCAATAGATTCTTTTCTACTAAATTTGAAATAACAAACAATTTATTCACATTTTACAATTATTATAAAACAATTATTCACATTTTATGTTCAAGTCTAAATTGTACAATTGCTTTATACAATCTGTAATTTTCACACTGGCACAAGAAAACCTCTTACAAGATTTACATCTATTGAGTCTATGTCTTCTGTAACTGTGACATACAATTCCATCCGGGATAAATGGTTCAACAAACTTGAAATGAAAAGTATTTTGAACGTATAGTTTCGTAATTTTTAAATTCTTTACATGTAATCGCAATTCAGTGAGCCAATTTGTATTACATAATATTGTCACTGAACTAGTTAAATTAGCAATAACGACTTTTTTAAGTCCTAAGAGAGGGTTGCTGTCAAATTCAAAAGATAAAAATCCGACTATCGGTGAAACAGAAGCCATGTTGTCTCTACAAAATGTCATACGTTGAATGTTAACCGTTTCTCTTATATACATAACAGAACATTAAAAAATTATAATTTTTTTTTATTACTAGAAAAAACTTTATTGAAATCTTTTTTTTTTACCAGGAAGTTTAATTCTCTGGGCACCGATTTTACAAAACCAATATTATAGACCAAAGTATTATTTCTATATTAGAATTCGAAACACACGAAAAAATTTTATTTATTAAACCTCGATTCTTCTAAAGGTCAAACTAATTCTTTAACTTTGGTGGTACCAAAAATTATTTGTGGGAGGGCTTCCGTTTTTTAAGGGTATTGAAAACATTTTCGTCTTTTAAAAAATTATATCCGAAAGAAAAACTAATAATTTAAATCCTTACGTAACCCATTTCTATATTCATTTACAACGCAAAAATTGAGTTCTTTTTCATTTGTATTAAATTATTTGCTTTATACTTTCTGATAATTGGAATGGGTTAAATGTAAAAACTTAATCCTTTTTCACCATTAGCTGTGGTACATTGATTATACACGTTTACTATACGTTGTTCAGGACACTATTTCTTCTTTTAATCTTAAAAAGTCGTTGCAATTTTCATTCACCTTTAAATGTAATTCTTGCTTTTTTATGGTAGTTTCTTTTATTCTTGACCTTTTGTACACTTTTTTAAACGCAAAGCTTCTCATATAATTTTTATTTATTGAATCGAGAATATATTTTTTCATTATTTCAAATAGTATTTTTTTTAAAATAGCTCTAAAATCATTTCACAGTTTTATTTAAATCACTCATAATACACACTATAATTAGAAGAAAAAAACATAATCACA
The DNA here is from genome assembly GCA_019973935.1 of Trichonephila clavipes. Lineage (NCBI taxonomy): Eukaryota > Metazoa > Arthropoda > Arachnida > Araneae > Nephilidae > Trichonephila > Trichonephila clavipes. The sequence continues at coordinate 218,145 of BMAU01020520.1, read as the reverse complement.
GCTTTGCAAGAAAATGTCGGACACAAATTAGAACATTTAGCAAATGTTCACAAAACTATTTACCGTCGAGGATTTCATATTGTAAAAGTTTTTCGCGAACCCCTGAGAAATAGTTTACAGGCCATGAACATTTTCAGCAAGCCATACTTAAAGAAAAAAACATTTTTTTACTTCCGTTTTCAAAAAAGTAGCTATTGAGTAAACAATGCTGCAAAAACTTTTTTTATGCTCTTTCAATACTGGATTGAATGTTTCGCTCATTTGTAAAACTAGTTTCACAACTGGAAAACTAATTCAGCAGGAAAGCTCTGATTAGGAGAAAAAAGCTTTTTATATTTACGGGCATTAGTAAACGGGAGTTTTTTTTTATATACTTATGGTTTGAAACTAATATTACAAATCTGTCGAATAGCATGTTATTTGAACATTTTGTAAATTCAGCCTTGTCCGGTTGCTTCAAATATATGTAATAAAAATAACGTATAATTCTGGTTTTTTTCTATATGAACATGTAAATTTTTTTTTACCAATCACATGCTACGATTAAATACTATAATAAGTTATAAACTGTAATTTTTTTTTACACTTCTTAAAGCATGTTCAAATGAAATAACGGGAGAAAAAAAATATTTGAAGTGTTTTGTTACTCCCCTATCGTAAATAAAATGTACCCTTATAGATAGGAATTAATTTTTATCATACCTCCTGGGCAAACTAAATAGCGATTATATTTTTTTTTTACAGTGGAATTTTCCGCAAGGAGTAGAGTTGTTTAAGTATGGAATACTTAAACGATTTATGGACAAATATATAAAACATGGGTAATAAATATTTTTTTATAATACTAATATTAAAATTTGGTTCATGCAAAAATGTATTTAAATGAAACTATATAAATATATTTTTTTTCTTTTTTTAGGTCTAAAGTCGGTATCAAGTTAGATGCTGATACTCTACGCTTTACCTGTAAATTATTTAGTGATATAATGATATACCATATCAAATAAAATCTATTTTTTTATATTATTTCTCTTGTCTTATTGCAGCATACACCTACAAGATTAAGCAGACCTTATAATTTTTAATGTCGTTCTTTAATTAACAATTTAAATTAATAGCTATTGTATTTTCATAAAAATAAATCAGTTTTAAATTGGGGAAATGGTTTAAAATATTTGTATTCATTCAAGAAATATTAGTTACCCCTCAACTAAAAAATTAGATATAACCAAGTAGAGAGGACACTCTAAAAATTACCTCAAGTGGAAAAAAATACTAACCTAAATTCAAAAACCATTTAAAAAAATTTTTATTTGAGAATTTATATGATAACTCAAAAAATAAAACGTTTTTTATTGACGAAAACAAATTGTTTTAACCTCTAAACACCTTTATTTTATGTATCACTGGATTTCTACACAAATGACAATTAAAAATCTTTTCAGCGCAAATATGGCAAGAAATGAAATGAGAACATGGTTGAAATATAACATTCATCTCATCATTCATGCATATTTTACAAATTATTGTATTTTATGCTTCTGTGTTTCTTGAAGCTTCTTGCGTTTTGCAAGGTTCTTGAAGTATTTGATTTTTAAGAAGACACTCAGCTTTGTTATTTAATTTCATTCTGATCAAATCCATATATTCACAATGAGGAAAGAATTTTTCGTGCTCTGTTAATGGGTCATCACTTGTTTTCCAATTACCTAAAGATCCATTACAACAGTAGCATGTCACAATATCTAATACACCTGTATAATAAAATCTACATTTAGCTAATTGTTTAGGATTGACCATTAAAAGTGGCCAATTTCTGTAGGTAACCAGACGATTCTTTTCATCTACCATACTAGATTTTTTAAATGAATTCTTTGGGTATTGGACATATTTATTTAATTTTGGGTGCTTTATTGCTTTTTCATTAACTGTTTCTAGGGAGTCGTCTTTCATCTTGTTTAATCTGTTAACCTCGAGTTTAGTAAATATCAGGACTATATATTTTATTTAGACTATATATTTTATTTAGCTTACAGTACCTACTTTATCACCCACGAACTGACCATTGTTCAAAAAAATTCATATTTGACAGACTGTAATGGTACTGCGATCTCTTTTTTCCTGGTAAATCTGTCTCGAAATTAAATTCTGAACCGATGTTAGACCTATTGTCCGTCTCTAACTTATCCTTATAAATCTCCCTTGGTTCTGAGAGAAGCAATCGCATTGCTAACCCGTCTTCCAAGCCTTTCCGCACATCTGCTCTACACATGTTTTCTTTTCCCCCATTTAACTGCCCTGCTATCTTAACTATTGTATGATTTCGAAAACTTTCCCGATTCATTGTTAACTGCTTTTCACAACCCATTAACGTCCCAATGGTATATTTCTTCTCACAAATATTCCCACGAATCAATCCTTCAGGGTTCGCCACTCCCTTATCTCCTTTCAATTCAAATGAGCTTCCTCCAATATTATCCGGATTTATTACCCGCTGTGCACCCTTCGCCACAGCTTTGACCCTTCCTTCACATAACCCAGCCTTCATTTTCACTTCACAATCACTATTTCTATACACGTTGAATTCTTTCCCTTCCACAATCTTAAATAGATTATTCTTTTCTGTTCCTCTCCCTCCAGACGGGGGGTCACAATTCTCCTTTTCAAAATCACAAGACGTGGCATTCTCCACACTTTTGTTAACTACCCGGTTAATTAAAGGCCTACACTTATTAACCGGTTCATTAACTTCTGCGGTACGTTTTCCTGACAAAATACAAACATTTGCGAGATCGTTAATCCTATTCCCTGCCTTCAATTTATTTTCATTTAACTTATTACTGAGTTGAGCTCTCGGTCTTTGTAACTTAAATTCCCTAATTAATTTACGTTCTTCATATTCTCTTGTCTCCCGCTCGCTTTCCCTGGTTTCCCGTTTTTCCGCCAAGATACCCTCCAACAAACATTTAACTGACTCTTCGTCATAGTATTTACTTTGACAGATTCTCTTCTTAAATTCTACCTTGTGTAAAGTAATATCAATTTCTACCCTTAATTCCTTCACAACCTCTAACAATACGTCTTTTCTTTCTCTTAACAGAAACGCCATGATGCACTAATGCACACAAACCCAAATCTAAACTTAATCGTTACAAAAATTTCACAGACTCAAGGTAACCTAACAGTACACTAGACCTAGACTTAACTATATTTTACCCATATGCGCACATCTAAACAACACAATAAGCTACACATCAGTGTTCTCCAATTCAACAAGTATAACTACCGTATACTAAAAAAAAAATTTCACAAATCTATAACCACAACAATACCCTTCTCAATACTGTGCCAACAAAACAAGTATAACTACTGTATACTAAGAGAGAGAGAGAGAGTTTCACAAATCTATAACCACAACAATACCCTTCACAATACTGTGCCAACAAAACAAGTATAACTACTGTATACTAAATTTTACAAATCTAAAACCACAACAATACTCTACACAATACTGTGCCAACAAAACAAGTATAACTACTGTATACTAAATTTCACAAATCTAAAACCACAACACTAATATTGCACATTTATACACTTCATACAAAACTTAAAATCCTTCTAGTCTCTTATTGTTTACTAAAACTTTACCTAGTCTTTATATTCCTTATTTAAAACATTTTACATACAAAATCAATACTCAGTTGCTGCCCCGAAAATAATCTCAATGAAAAGACTCGCCTTCAAATTTATAGAGAACACACAGGAAAACATCTCGTAACAGGCAATTCCAAAATACAGGCGGGCACACTTCATCACTAGCAGGAACGGGAGACACTTGTATCCTGCACTTTTCACAGCTGGGAACTCCAGGAATTAGGCGTCTTTAAGAGATTCTCATATTTGCACTTAAATAATTTAGATGATTTGCAACCAGACGAGACGGAGGTTAAGGGTATTGTTCCAAGTCCACGGTATAATTTAAGGGCCCGTGCAGGCAATTCGGCTTATTAATTCACTTATCGCGCTAAAAAAATTTTTGAGGAAACTGAAAATTTTTTTACAATTTTTACGCTTCGTCACTTCAAAAGCACACATCTGGTATGGTACCTGTCTCATTGTTGCACCTTGTTTTATATGTCATGTTTGATGTTTTAGCGAGATAAAATTTTGTACTTAGTTATTTAATGAATTCTAGCTCAATTTTTTTTATGCAATTTGTTTCGTCGCTTGATTTGATGCTTAAATGAGATGATGTTGTATGTGGTTAATATTAATTTTAGCTCTAGATAAAATATTTTTTTTGATGCTATGTGTTTTATGCAATATATATATATATATATAAAATTTGTTGTTTGTAATAGGATTGTTATTCAATTTTGCTATGCGATTCATGTATGCACGTCAATTTTAATTTTATAAATTTTAAGCTTTAATTCATGTTCGCAACAAAAATCAAATTTTGGGGTCTTTGGACACCTGTCATGAAATTTGAATGTTGTTACTATATACAGACATATTTGACATTTTTCATTTATTAAATAATTTTGTGTTGCGGTTATTATCTAGTATTTTAATTTTTTTTTTCATACGAAAGGTTCCTTTATTGAATAAGTTAGTTCATGCTGATTTGATTGTGTAGAACTGTGTACTTTTCTAGTTAAATTTTGAGTTTGCATAAAAGATTAATTTTTTTTTGGTAGCGGTATCTTGTCAGAAGCAGTTTTAGTGATAAGTTGTGTTAGTGTATTAATCTTAAGTGTGTGGCTGTGTATTACTGAATAATGATATCTTTGGAATTTATGCTTGTTAAGATATGGATAGAGGTGGTTGTTTGAATATTTTCCCTAAGAAATTATGTTGAAACTTAACTTTGTTTTGCTCATGTTGTTTGTTCTGTCATATGATAGCTAATTTTAATTAAAAAAAAATTTCTAGTGTTTCGGTTAGGTGTTTCAATGCTAATTTAATTTTTTTTTGTTTGCGATAGATTTGGAATTTTTTTTTGTTTGCTTAGGGCTCTAGTTAAATTGTGGTTTGGTTAAATGAATATGCAGTCAATCATTGTGTCTCGGTTGCGTGCTAAACTGTACTAGGAATTTAATGTTTTGGTTGATGTCGATATAGTATTTCTGTTGATTTAGGTTAACTTGTTTTATTCATGGTAGCGCTCGGGTAGATTATTGAATTGAGTATTGATATTAATTTACTTTTTTTATGGTTTTGGATTTTAATTGTAGTTTTGCATTTTTATTTGGAAACAAGTTTTGGGTCAGATAATGATATTGTTAAATTTTATGCTTTGTGTACGCGTAGTTGTGTTAGCTTTGAGTTTGGTATTGACAAAAAAAAAAAGGAGAATTTTGATTTAGTATTGTTTGTTCTAGATATTGAGTTTGATAATTTTTTTTTTTTTGTTTAAAGATAATCAGGTGTGCATTTTAGTGTGTTGTAATTTTTTTTTCCGTTTAATTTATTCGAGTGTATATTGTCATATGGAATTCGTGTTTCGTTGCTAGTTCACAATTTTTTTTTGTTCGGATGTTGAGGCGGTTCAGTTAATTGATTGTGCTTACTATTCTCGTTATGGAAATTCTGTGTTGTTGCTGTTTCAAGTTGTAGTCGATATGGTGTTGTTAAATTTAGAGAAAAGGGAAGGAATTGGCCGGATTGTCCGTAGTGTAGATATTAGATTTTGAGCGCTTTAAGTGTTATGATGATGTTAATTCCGATAACAGTTGGTTAGATGTTGCGCTGCTTAAATTAGAGAAATTAATTGTGTTAAATCTTGATAGTAATTGATTAGGCATTCTTGGCTGTAGTACTTGGAATTTTGAGATATTAAAGTGTAAGGAAAACGGCCCTTCTCACGCTGGCCGCTGTCCATTTCATTTTGGTGAACTCCTCTTGGAGAATTTTTGTCGGCGCTTCCGCCCCCCACGGGTGCCACGGTCCAGGGGTGGAATTTTGGATGTCGGTTCTCTCGGCGCCTTAGGGGGAATTTTCTCTTTCGCGCCCCCCTGCTGTCGCAGACGAGATCAGAAACTCAGCATCTCCTTTCTGTGTGGGGTCTTCGTCCCCCCCCCCTGTTGTTCTTGTTTGTTACTTTTCTCTCGTTGGTGCTCGATGCTAATTTTGTTTTTTTTTCTAGACGCAATAGCCTTTCTTTCGTAATATTTAGTATTGTTGTTTTAGATATTGAGTTGATAACTTTTTTTTGGTTTGAAAATGCTGAAGATCAGGTTTGAAGTTTTTTTTTTCTTTTACTAATTGTTGAATGAGTTAGATAAGTTGAGTTAAGGATTTGTGGAATATTTGAGAAAGTTATTCGAAGGAGATAGATAAATTTTAATTTGATGAATTTGTTGAATAATTGGGAAAGATTTTTTTTTATGGAGATAGATAAGTTTGCGTTCAAAAGTATGTGGAAAATTCGAGAGTTGTTTGATATGGAAATGGGAAATTGAGTTGTAATAATTATACGGTATATTTGAGAAAGTTGTTTTGATGTAGAGAAGGTAATTTGAGTTAAGGATTTTGTACGATTTCGAGTAAAAGTTGATGAACATAGATAAGTTGAATTAATGTTGTGTGGTATATTTAAGAATGTTTTGAGATGAATCTAGGAAAGTTCGAGTTGAGGATTATGTGAGATTTTGTGTAAATAAGCTGATGAGCAAAGATGGGTTTTAGTTATTGGTATTGTGGAGAAGTCGATTAATTATTTGGAAGTTGCAGATAAGTTTAGTTAGTGTTATAGAGTGATATTTGAGTAATTAATTCGCTGATTATCGATGAATTGAGTTAGCGGTATTGTTGAAAATTGAGAATCTTTGTTGTTGTTTTTTTTTTTGTATATTTGTTGCGCGTATAGTGAAACATTTTGAGTTTTTTTTAATTTTCTAGAATTGATACATTGTATTACATAGAATGTTAAAAAGTTATGTTGATTAGTGAAGTGAAAATTTTGGGGGGGGGAATTATGTTCAATTATGTGTAGCACTTGTAATAATTTTTTGGGGGCTTTTTTTTTGGTTTTAGTTAAAATTACTTTGCCCTGTTTGTGTTCGCCTCATATGTCATGGGTTGCATAATCAATTTTATGTTTATATTTTTTTTCTGAACTTTTCAACTGCGTTTGTGATTTCTGGAATTCATTTCTCAATATGGAAATTCGCATGTATTTGAATGTAGAAGAAATGTTTTTTCTCTCTCTCTCATTTTTTTAAAGTATTAATCGATATAGTTATTTTTTTTATAATCGGATTTGCATTGTTTTTTTTGTCTTAATTGTACATTGTCTATTGTGTTGACGGTGGCTAGCAATCGTCATATCGCGAAAGATAGTATGATCTGTTTTTTTCCCCTTCTGCCTTTGTAAACATTGGGGATGCATCCTGATCAAATGCACACTCATAGTTTGCAATTCTAAATTCAATTACAGTAATTTTTTTTTCTTAATTTCAACTGTAACCAATGCTTGTAGTGAATTTTTTTAAATTTCTTAGGCTATTAAGCATTCTTAGAGGTTATAAGTTTTTTTTTTACCGTTTACACTATTCGTTTCAATCTATAGATTTTAATTTGCAATTCTAAATGTAATTACATTTTTTTTCTTCATTTCAATTGTAACCAATGCTTGTAGTGAATTTTTTTAAATTTCTTAGGCTATTAAGCATTCTTAGAGGTTATAAAAAAAAATTTTACCATTTACACTATTCGTTTCAATCTATAGATTTTAATTTGCAAATCTGAATTAATTACATTTATTTTTTTAAACTTTCAATTGTAACCAATGCTTGTAGTGAATTTTTTAAATTTCTTAGGCTATTAAGCATTCTCGGAGGTTATATATATCTTACCTATGCACACCCATTTCTTCAATTTCTAATTTTTCACTTTAAATTAATTATTTTTACGAAAGATTGTTATCGATGCTCTTAGTGAACCATTGCAATTTCTTATGCTTTGAGTACTGTTGAAGGTTAAAATAGTAATTTTGTTTGGTGGTCCGAGGCATGCACATCATGTTAGCCGTGTCAGGATTTCGATGTTATACGATTATGAGGTGTCTGTTTCTTGGTGCCACGTTTGTATTGATTATATATGTTTTCACTAGTACTTATTTCTTATCACAAAGTATTTTGTTCGATGCGCATATGTGTGGTTATTGTGAGTAGCGAAGCTGTTATATATGCAATTTTTGATTTTACTATGCGTTACTCGTCTTAATTTTTTTTATTATTTAGTGGCACATGATTCTTTGTGATTATTCAATTATTTCTATTTGTTATTTTATATATGTTGTCCTTGTGAATTGTTTAGTGACCCATATCTCATTCGATAATTATTTGTTTGGAACATGAATTTAATTGTAGTTGTTAGTAGTTGAATTTTTTTTCATTTTCTCTCTCCTTTCGCAACGTTTAAGGAATTAGGATTAACATGCAATTTTCTTGTTGGTTGTTGTTTTTTTTTTGTGCGCAAATTTTTTTTTTTTTTTAAAAAAAAATGTTTTTAGATAATGCTTCTTGAATTTTTATGTTGAGTGATTGGAGGACGAGATGGGGACCTCGGGTATCCGAAAGCCCTGTGGAAGAGTGGGAAAATTTGTTCTCCCTATTTTACATACTCTAATGATGCTGGCTCTCCTACGAGAGTGTTCGTGTTTTTTTCTGTTTCAGGACATTATGCCATCGTGACTTCCTGTGCTTTGGGTCTTGATTGCTCCACGAGTTAGTATCCTACAAAATGTTGAGAAAGTGACTCAATGTTTCACCTGGTCTTTGCACCACTGGAGGAGCCCCCCGCGGGATTCAGACCCACCGGTTCTTCATTTCAAGAGAGATTTACTGCATAGAACAACTACGTCTCTATAATGCTGAGGACTGTGACGTTATGCTTCAGTGGACAGTCGTTCTTGACCAGGAGTTTGATGACGGACGACGAGACTGTTGAACTGTTGTCATGATTGCAATCACATAATTACATGTTACGCTATGCTTCACCCAGCCTCAGGAGTCTTCATTAAGATTGGATGTTTCAGTTATTCTTCAAGAAGTGGACATTCGTTCTTGACCAGGAGTTTGACGAGGGACGACGGGACTGTTTAAACTATTGTCGCTATTGCATTTATATAATATTTACATTTTCATGAATGATTTTTTTTGTGTGTGTTTCTTTATTTCTAGTTTTGTTAATCTGAAAGAGGGGAGGAGTGATGGGAGGCCGCCGGCCCCTGAGATACAGTTGTAATTTTTGCATTTGCCCTGTTTACAGTAAATAGGGATTACACAGGAATGTGGGTGCGTCGGGTTTAACGGACCGGATGGCCGGCAAGGTTGTGTCCTTACGCGGACAGTGGAATCCAATCAGGGTAGTAGATTGGATGGTAATGAATCCGTAGCGGATTCTTTTCGAAGTGATCTGGTCGGCTTTAAAAGCTGGTCCGCAAGAATTCTCGGGGCTTTTTCCCTCTTACGTCTGCCAGAAAAAACCTCCAGTCGGGAAGCGAACTCGCTACCCGAGGTCACCCCTCAGTCACTCCTATTCTCATCAGATAAGTACCACCCTTGTAAAATTTAACGTTTCTTTTACCAACATGTTAATCAATAAATATAATTGTTACCACTATACGATCGGACTGTTAATTTAGTGTAATGTTAATTTGTCAATAGAAACTTAACTAATTTTAACTTAAGTCATGATGCGATGTTAAATTAAGAATCTGGGTGTAGGACAGATAAATTAAATGAACACTCTATAGGCATCGCATTAGTATAAAAAACAAGCTAATTTGGTTAAATATTCCTCCCTTTTCACAATCAGACATCTGGATTTTTCAAGAAACTTTTTTTAAAACCTAGAGATCATTTTCAAATCCCAGGAAAAGTAATTTTCAGAAAAGACAGAATTGACAGACCAGGAGGAGGACTGCTGATAGCAGTACCAGCTAACATATCTGCCAGACAAATTTCCTTTCATAATATGCAGCTATCAGAATACGAAATTTTAATATTTCAAATTGTAATTAATAATACTTCTTTTCATCTTATAAATTTATATGCATCTCGAGGTCTCAATATCACATTACTTAATTCTTTCTTGAATCCTTATCGGATCCAGTATTAATCTTTGGTGATTTTAATTTACATTATCCTATGTGGGGCTCCAATCATTCTTCTCCATACAGCGAAATTTTTGTGGAATGGCTAACAAAACAATGTTGGCTCCGGTGCTCTTCTGTATTTTACCCTTTGCTCTTCAAATCTCATTGGATACAGTAATACTTTTGTGTGTGTGTTTCAGACAGTTCCTACAATAGTGACCATTGCCCAGTTATCACAGATTTTAATTTTCATAACCCGATTAAACGTACCATCAATAAAGTAGATTGGCGCTCAGTAACAGAACAAGTAAAATTAACAGGCTTTGGGATAGATGATCACAATCTCTCTGACAATATTGCTAAAATAATTTCAAATAATACTCAAAAGATAAAAATCTCTAATAAAACCTTCCCTCCTTGGTACCTTCCTACCATATGCCACAACCTGTATAAACTAAAAAAATGCTTCCGGAAGAAAGCCATTCGAGAAATCTCTCCAAAATTGTGGATCCGATATAAATAATATTCAAGCCGGCTCCGATTCAGTATTAAAAAGGCAAAAAAAGCGTACTGGGATACAATCTGTAATAGCATTTCTAACCCGAGAATCTTTTATTCCATTCTCAAAAAACTTTCAATGAAAAATAATCCTGAGTCAACACTGAATTTTCTTTAAATACATAATAGAATCATATGCGTATAATCCACAGATTCAAGCAGAACTCTTTGCAGAGAATTTTGCATCCAATAATATTAATCATGAACCACTTCCTTTGGATTTTTTTGCCCAAGATAATAGTTTAATTAACAATCACTTTCATATATCTGAATTGAATAGAGCAATAAAATCTGCTAGGAACACTACTCCAGGTGCAGACCAGATCTCGGCTAAATTTCTGAAACTACTGAAACATAGTGAACGTTCGATAATTTTAAAATTCTTTCAATAAATATTTTATGACTCAATTGTCCCAAAAGCATGGAAGCATGCTATAATTCTTCCAATTCCCAAACCATGCAAGGACAAGACAAAAATCTCCTCTAATAGACCAATAGCGTTAACTTCGGTTTTCTCCAAAACTTTTGAAAGAATTTTAGCCAATCGAATTGCCCATCTTCTAATAACAAAACAAAAACTTCATCAACAACATTATGGATTTGTCCCTTTTAAAGATAACAGAACAGCAACACATATAATATACAAAGCAATAACAGACGCAAAGTTGGATAACAAATATATTGTGGGGATTAGCTTAGATATAAAAAACGCTTATGATTCAGTATATATAGATGGTCTCATCTACAAATGTTTACAGATTGGCATTACAGGGAAAATAGCGCTTTGGATACATGAATTTTTGTCATATACACTGGTGTGCAAAAATTAAGGACGAGACGGTTTTTTCAATATAACTTTGTACAAAAGCTTTCCAAATAAACACATTTAATACCGTAAGATCCCCAATACGTAAGGACATGTGTAATGTAAGCAACACTTACTAAAAGAGAAATCAGAGGGATAAAAAGAAGCTTGATTGAAAAAGTAGCATGGAGCGCAATGCGACTGAAGGCCGAAACATCCCTGTGATGGGTGTCCAGCAAGAAACATCCGGTCTTTAGTAGAGGATATGATCTCCCCTGACTGCTAGGCAGGTTTCACAGCGTCTGCCCATGCTGAGAATGAGGGTGTGAATGAGTTGTTGAGGCGTTGCTGCCCATTCGTCTTGCAGCGCCAATCGAAGCTCCCGAATCGTTACTGGTGGTAAGGTACGAGCTGCCAAGCGTCTGCCTAGAAAATCCCATACATGCTCGATGGGATTGAGATCCGGAGATCGTGCCAGCCAATCCATACGTTCAATATCCTCACTCTCTAAGAGCTGTTCGGAAGCTACTGTGCGATGACATGGTGCATTGTCGTCCATAAAAATTAACTGCAGACCCATAGCGCCTCTAAAAAGACGCACATATGGAAGAAGAATCTCGTTACAATAACGGGTCCCGTTGACTGAACCTGCGTCGAAGATGTGAAGGTCTGTACGACTACCAAGCATGATGCCTCCCCAAACGAGAACACCGCGACCTCCATACCTGTCCCTTTCAATGATGTTCGAGGGATGATTGCGGCTTCTCCGCTCTCTAGAGATGAGTATGCGATGAGAATCGCTACTCAAACTGAATCTGCTCTCATCTGTAAAGAGTACTCGTCCCCATTCATTGTCTCTCCAATTCCGGTGTTCCCGGCACCACAGAGAACGCCTTCTCCGATGGGCAAGCGTTAAAGGTACACACCGTACAGGGCGTCGTGCAAACAGACCACCACCGTGCAGTCTTCTGGCCACGGTAAAACGCGATATCGGTCGTCTGTGTCGTGTGTCTAGCGATTTCTCCCGCTGTCCGCCTGTTTCTTCTGGCCTGTAAGACAATGTACCGGTCATCTGCGGGTGTGGTTCCTCGTGGACGACCACTACTGAACCCCCGGATAGCTGTTCCTGTAGTTTGAAATTGTCTCCAAAGTCGTGAAACGATGCTGTGAGCAATTCCGAACTCTGCAGCCACACTTGTCACACTGCGGCCTTCCTCCAACTTCCCAATGATTCGACCTCGGGTAAAAGCATCCAGATGTCGTCTAACAGATTGATTATTCGCCATTTCTCGCTGAGGCAGCAACTCTCGGTGTGATTTTAACTGCTATACGGCGTGCAATCTCTTTGCCAGAAATACTGATCTTACACCGACAACATGCTTTATACTACTCAGACACTCCCCCATTACGTCTACCTGCATATCTGCGCATGTGCTACCGTACATCACCTTACTTAATCTTCTGATTGGTCTTTCTGTCTGCTCTGCCTCTTCGTTCAGCTGATATGCTAATTTTTCGACTTCGTCCTTAATTTTTGCACACCAGTGTAGAACGCTGCTAATTCGATGGAGAAAATGTCTCTCATCAGAAAAAACAATCCTCAAAGGTCTCCCCCAAGGCATTGTATTTTCTCCGATTTTATACACCATTTATATGTAGGACTTTTTTGAAACATTAGAAACTGGAGTCGAATGTTCAATTTATGCGGATGACATATTTATCTATTGCTCACACCAATCACTTGATACTGTTCGTCATAAATTACAAAATACTTTAGAAAGAATCAACCAATGGTGTAAATATTGGAAATTAAGCTTAAGCCCAGATAAAAGCACTATTGCTGAACTCTCGAACAAAAGAATCCACTCATTCCCTAATATATTATTAGCTGGGGCCCCTCTTCCATGGCAATCTTCTATTAAATATTCGGGAGTATATTTCTCTAAACGAAATCAAAATACCTATATTATGCAACAAATGAAAAATAAAGCACTGAAAAAGATCAATGCTCTCAAAGGCATGGCTTACAAGCATTATGGTCCGAGTGCTGAAAATCTTATCCAGCAAATCAATAATAGCATTTGTTGTACCTTTTTTTACACATGACCATCAATCAAAACCATTTAACCCTCTAAGTGGATACCTTCCTCCTGAAAAGTTATTCCGAAAGCGTTAACTCTTATTTTGAAGTTCGCTTTAAAAATGCAACAGACTTCTTTCCTTTCCCCCTTTTAAAACTTGGGAGGTCGAACGGGGACAATTTTATGACCTAGTTCGGTTCTTTGTCAAGTAAGAACCAAGAGATCAATCGCTTACAGATAGCTGTCAAGTTGCTTTGGGCAATCTTGTTTGAAAGTTGTAGTGCAACTGCGTCGTTTCCCCTATATGTTTAGTCACAGTAAAATTAAAACAAAATGAAGGGTGGAAAAAAGGAACTAAATAGTGTGTTAGAAGTTGAAAAATAATTATATTTTCTTCAAACAAAATTTATTTTTCTGTCATTTTTTAAAAATTAAATATATATATATATATATATATATATATATATATATATATATATATATATATATATATATATATATATATATATATATATATTGGTATTCCGATTTGAACCTGAAAAAAGCATCCTGTATTCATTTTTGAATATCAGAGTAAGAAAACGCGCTCACTATCCTGTTTTTTAAAAAATTAATGAGGTAAAAAGAGCGAAGGCTGTATTTTTTGGAAAAAATGTAAATTTTCATTCCTAGTGTTCTCCTTTTCGAACTTCTTGTATTAAATAAAAATTCCTTTTCTACATCGGCATTTGTGATGGACATAACACACATTCAGTCAATAATTTTTAATTTAAATGGGGGATATACTTCTTCAAATGCGCATGACAGTACTTCTAACCATTTTCTACTCAAGTTAAATTTCTTATCTTTCTGTTTCTTTTATTACAATGAAAAATGTCACACATCGATAACTACATTTTCACACAATTCAGTCATTAAAAATTCTATTGTGAGAAAAGTTCTCCCTAATTAATTTTGTCTTTCAAAACAGTACACTTAAAACAATTTTGTTCAGTGAAGTTAACCGACAGTTCCACAATGTATTCATACCAAATTTTAAATACAAATTTAACACTTGGAAATGTATCCTGTATTAAATTTTTCAGTATACACAAATATTTCCTGCTGTAGGGAAGTATAGTATGAGATGTGGTGTGCGGTTGTGAAAGAATGTTTTCGTACGTGTAGACTATTTTTGAAATTTTAAATATCACTGAAGCTGATCATATAACTGCAAATGAGCCTTATTTTAATGTGTGCTGGTATCAAAGTAAAACACTTTACAATATTAAACAGCCTATGGGTTTATACTCAATATCAAACTATTCGCAAAATGTGTGTGTGGCTTACAACTTCTATTCAAATTGTAAAGAAACTGAAATATAAATATATCTTACTGCAGTCAAAAATATTCATAATATGTAAGTATCCTATTCCTCCACTTACTTCAGTACATTTTAAAAACTGTAGCTGAATGCAATTTTTTTTATTTATAAACGAGGCATAAAAGCTCACACAGTCGTAAAAATGTCTTTATCATTTTTAAATATACTACTATAAAACGTATATGGATTGTAAGATCAGTTGTAAAATCCTAAAAGCTTTTAGAGGAGCTAAAAACATGTAATTTTGGATTGATCAAATTTTTAATATAATACACAAATATACATGTTATTAAGCAAATACATTTGAAAAATCAAACTTCCTTCTGAAATAAACGTAATTGAAAGATAAATGTTTAATTGCAAATGAGTGGAAATACATGTTTATCTAAGGGGTATCCCCAAAGTGAGGTAATCCTCAAACTTAAGACTCAAACTCAGTGGGACAACAATCCATGAGGGCCAGGAACTACTGTGCCCATCATAATACACGTGACCATTGGACGCTGAGGTGCATGAACAGATGTCCCGATTTGGTGGTCTGTCTGAAGAGACCTTCAGTGTTTAAGACCCGAAGCAAGCTTGGTACTCATTTATCGACCCAATGTAGCGGGGATGAAAGGCAAAGTCGACCTTGCGCAGCCCGTTAATAGAACCCCAGACCTGTAGTGTGGAAGCACTATACACTACCACTCGATCCTCTTCGGTGAAAAATAAAATTTAATGTTAGAATCTTATATAAATCCCTAATGAATGAGGGAGTCCAAACTTTTTTTTTCATGTAAACTGTTTAGACGGAAATGGTTAATTATGAACATTTCACAAGTTGCATAAATTAAAATTAACCGTTATAGTTTGCATCAATTTTTAAGGGTGCAAAAGGTGTATTTCGGCTGCACGAATTAATTTTAAAAGGAATACGGTAACGAAAAAGTAGTACAAATCTATCTAAAGTAGGGTTGGTTACCTTACATATTGTCAAACACAACAATGTATTGGAAGCCAATTCCACAATTCGTTGTTATAAAAATGTATGGAAAATTACAAGATTTATTTTTGCATTTGTAATTTATATATTTTTTTTCCTGAGAGATTTAAAAGCTAGAGCGGCATCCATCAAAACCGCGGTTCCCTCTGTTTTTCCAGATCGCCCCTGACTAAGCCGGCTTGATTGAATGATTGATTGAATATTAACGTCGCACTGTTCAGCTACACGAGGGCTTTTGGCGACGGACCACGTAATTTTGAACCATGGTCAAGTGACGTGGACGACACCTGAGCTGGCACCCCCCTCTCCTAACTACCGCACCACACCAACGGGAGGACGTTTCAGCTCTCGACAGATTTAACGTGCATCGCTGCCCTACACGGCGGGTCTTTAGTGGTACTGGGCTCGAACCCGTGACAAAGCAAGCCACGGTCCGATACCTATACCACTAGGCTACCGCGGCCACTGACTAAGCCGGCTCTGCCATAGTAAGTGAAAATGCCGGATTTTTTGTTTGTTAAGGTCATTTTATAGCAGACTGCATTTTTCATGTATTTTAGATGGTCGTTTTATATTTTCTACACATCAATATCTTAATGTCTGAATTTAAAATTACATAAAATTCTTGACATTCGCATCAATGACCATGATAATTTTTATTAGTATATGAATGTGTCATCAAACGATTACATGACTAATATTAACATATATTATTTTAACCATTTAATTAATATTAAGTATAACATAACGCACACAAATTTTCTGAACTTTAAAATAAATATTTCGAAAACTACTTCAGATATACTCAAAATTTTTCATTAATACGCTTTAGCTTCTCAGTTTTGCTTCTATGTAAGAATTTATTGTAATTGTATATTCATCAATTTTTTTAGTATATTTTTTGCTCTTAGGTTGCAGTTTTCAACTGAATTGTATGAAATCTTCGAAATATAGTAGAAGATACCAAAGAAGCTATATAATCAAATTTGAAATTTTTATTATACTCAAACAATTGCTAAGACTTATGGTAAATAATTTTTAACTGTGCGATGCATTTTTTTTTCGAAATTTCAAATGGAATTTCTAACATAAAATTTCTAGCTTTATACGGTCGAGATTTCAAAAAATATCCAGATTTTAATTACTTATTCAGTTAGCCTTTAAAAAAGATAAGTGTTGAGGTATTTTGTATAAATAGATATTTTTGAACAATAATTCGAATGTTTTTGAATAGCTCGAATTTAAAATTGATTTTTATGTTTATTTATATGCATAAATGTCTACTGTAAATGTTTCCGTATATTTTTGATTACCATTTATTCAAACATTCAAGTTATAAAAAAAATGTGTGAAAATCTTCATTCATGTTGTCTTTGATGTAAACTGAAGTTCAAGCACTTAAAAAATTCAAATATAATTCGGTGTATTTTAACAATATATAACTAGGCACTGTGCTTAAACTTCCCTGAACACTTGGGCTTTGAAATCTAAAAAAAAAAACTAATAAATCTTAATTAGTTTTTTTTTTCGTTATTATTTTTATCAAAGTGTAAGAAAATGTTTCAAATGATTTGATGAAGTTTAAATTTATTCATTTTTAGTGGTTGGAAAATTGAAAAGGTTTCAAATTTTAAAGAGTTTGGTGTTTTATTAATTTTTTCGGTATCTTATAATAAAATAATCATGTTTCAAAAACTGAAAGCTTTGATTAAAATAAGAAAAATGAAGCGAAAGAATGTATTTAAAAAAAGATAATTTGTCTAACTATATAAAATAACAGATTGCACTGACACGCCCCAACTTGTTAGTTTCAAATTAATATGAAACCAAAAGGGAATTGTAACGTATTTTACTTATGCGTTGGGACTTTTCAAAACTTTTAAAAAAACGAGGCAACAAATAAACACTTCCTGGGGTCTAAAGAAATTTCCCCCGGATTTCTTACGATTGCCCCAGGGTCAAAACACGGGGTTTCTTGCGAGCCATAAAACTTCCTATCGGTGTCCTGCTGTGTTGCTTCCACCGTCCCCAATTATCTTTCAAGATGTTAAACCTTTAAAAGGGGGAAAGGATTTCAAAAAAGTGCAGCTATTCCGCTTTTGAAAACGTTACTTGAAGGCAGAAAAATCCGTGCAGTGCATTTTCGAAGCATCTTTACACTGACGGAATTTTCCGTGCTATCCGCTTAGAGGGTTAATGTTATACAAACCAAAGCTCTCCGAATTGCACTAGATCTTCCACAATGGACTCCAAATATTGTACTCATGAAATTGGCTGGACAAGAAATTGTCTGAGATAAAATCAGAAGACTGGCAAATAAAAAATTTTTCCTTTCTCAAATATCCAATCAAACATTTTCCCCATTATGTAGTAATAACCCTGGTTCTCTTAATCTAAAAATTATGAAAGAAGATAAAAATAATATTGATAGAATAGTATATACTTTATAAATGCTGATTATAATCATATCACAATCCCCAGAATAACATCTTTTTCAGTTCTACCATGTAAAATATATGTCAATAACTTCAAATTTCAGGATAAAAATTTACCAATTCAAACTATAAGGGGTTTATTTAATGAAACAATTAAGCATGATTTTCAGGATTTCTATATAATAGCTACTGATGCCTCTAAAAATGAATATATAACATCTACTGCAGGTGTTACAGAAAATCTCTCATTTGCTTTTTTATAGAATTAATCATAATAACTCTATTTTTACTGCAGAGGCTTTGGCTATTTGCCAAGCTATAGATGATCTGGCAGTTTCAAATAAAAATCTGCTAATATTATCTGATAGTCTCTCTGTTCTCTATGCCCTCCAAAATTATTCAATCAAGTCACATAGTTTTATTCACAGATTAGCTAGCAAGATCTACATACAATCAAAATATACAAATCAGTTGATTCTACTTTGGACTCCGGGGCACTCTAACATACTATGGAATGAGCAGGCGGATTATCTCGCAAGAACTGTCGCAGAGTCTGACGTTTATATCGAATGGATTGCCTCAGAAGACATCAATAAAAAAATATATCAGAAAAGATTTAAAAAAGAAAACGATAATTTTTTTTCAAGCAAATATTTTGAAAATTTGGGCAATATTCCAAGTATTAGCATCATCTCTAAATGGACCAATAATAGAAGAGAAGAAATTCTATACACTCGAATCTTTAGCAAAATGATCATCACTCCATGGCTTCTTCACAAATTTAATTTATCTGATAATGCAATCTGTAGATCTTATAATTATATAAATGACTTGGATCATATCTTATTAAGCTGCAATAGATACATTGACCCTCGAAATCCTCTAAAATCATTTCTCAAAATTGATCTTCATTGCAATACCACTTTCAAAGAACTATTGGAGAAAGCTATATCAAACAGATGAACGTTCAAATTTTTTATTCAGAAAATGAAATATTTTGATATAATTTAACAGGTTAATACCTGTTAGCAGTGGTGTAACGTACACCCCCGCAACCCCCGCATCGCGGGGGGCCAGGGTTCTAAGGGGCCCAAAGGCTGACTGTCTCAAGTGCCTATCCTTTGTAAAATTCAACGTGGGGGCCCAAAACCTGACTTTGCAGGGGGGCCCAAATGTTCTCTGTTACGCCACTGCCGGTTAGTCTACAATGGGATAATAGCCTTTGTCGCTCCATATCCCACACAAAAATATTAACTGTAACTGCCTCTCCTCCACTAGAAGCGCATTCGCTCTCTCTGTCTATAATAACTTACCTCTAAATTATGTCTATGTGGAAATAACGAATTTTACATGAAAAATACTTAAATTTTTCATTTAGAATGAATTTTTCTTCCGTTTTTTTTATAAAATCATTATCAATGATAAAAAATATTTTATGAAACAGCTCATTGAACGTAAATGTTTTAAAGTAGTTTTATAATGTCAAATAAGAGAATAAAAAGTTCCACAAAAAATTCATCTAAAAAAAAAAATCAGCCTGCAATATCAAAATATTTTATTTCCATCTCTGACTATCCGTCATCATCGTTAAAGAAACGCAATGCAGAAACTGATGTACTAAATGTAAATATATCACTTAAATTTACTTATTTCCTATATTTATTTATACTATATTGTGATGTTATTTTTTAAGAAACAGGTTAAAATGAGGTTAGAGGATATCTCTGCAAAATTAGTGCCACTAATAGTGATCTCATTTCATCACCAGTAGTCATCTAAAATTAGAATATGGTGATATTCTGAGAACATAAAATGCAAATTTTAATATTTTTTTGATTGACTTTTGGTTTTTAGCGAAGAAAAAAATTTAATTTGATGAAATAGGATTTAAAGGTCCATACCTTTTAAAGTTCTCATAGTAAAATTTGAGCCTCACAATTTTTTTTTTCAAATAAAATATGTGTCTTTTAGTAGTTTTGATATTGTGGTGCAAATTTTGCTTGGGTGACTTTAATTCATGAGCACTAATTTATGTTGTACTTAAGAAGATTTTTTTTTCATATTCTAATTCTTTTGAAAGAAGATTAGTTTAGAGCATTAAAAGAAGTGCAAAATTGCTCATTTGGATTGCGAATTCTGTGCATCATGACACATTGTGTACATCAAGAGTGTCAATCAAAGGCTAGCTTGGGCCAATCAAACGAGGTTTAACTTTAGGTGGTCTGCAAAAAATCATCAATATTCATAGAAATGCAAGATTATTTCAAATAATATACATAAATAAAAACACAAAAATTATATGTTAATGTCCCGACACTGATATTTCTTCTCTTCTACTGTCTTTTGTATTTGGGGAAAAATTTTGATGTTTTATTATATATGATTAGGTGTCAATATACTAGATGGGCCACAAAAATTTCATTGTAGGCAAGCGAGTATGACACACCCGGTGTAGATGAACTCTTTGTTGATGTTTTTTATGATACTTTTTGCCAAAGGCATCAATCTGAAAAAGACTTGATTAGTAGGAGTTTTGAATGTAAATATTCATGTTTAAAATCTGGAACTTGCATAACTTTTCAAGCTATCTATTTTTTCTATTATTTATTAATAACTCTGTCTCTCTATGCTAACTAATTCATTCCTCATTTGCAAATCTGCAAAATCAAATGTGTCAATCTTGCAAATTGAATATATGGGTGGAATCCTAATTAACCTCACAAATCTGGCAAGAAAATTAATTGTTTGCGAGATAAATGTACGAAGGTGGTAACTCAGATAAAAGAATCAAACTCTGGTTTTATGCTGTTTTTTTTCCTCTGAGGGTCATTCTATATCTAATTTCTAATGGTTTTCATTATTTTATGGACAACAAATTTAGTAGTATCTTAGCTGAACATTAATATTTTTCAGAGATCTCTGTTATAATGATTTCTCCAAAAAGTTGCTAAATTTTTTTGGTGACTTTTTATTGCCAAGTAAAACATAAGGTACTAAAATAAGATTTCTTTACTCCAAAACACCTGTAAAGCATGAATATCCAGCTAACCTTACACAAATGGGAGATGAAAATCAATTGTGGGAATTCCTCCCAAATTCTCTATGAAGTATAGGAACAGAATAAAATGAAACAATTTCCACTAATTATGAAAATTTGTAATATGAAAAATGTTTTGATGAAAATGTTATTCATGAAACTATTTGGGTATGAAGCATTACTTACACTCATGGACAAAAAAATTAGTGCACCAAGAAATAATTGCGGGATTGTAACGAAACTTAGCATGAAGGTACATGTCGGGGAGATATGCAAATGATCAGAAATGCAGAGCATGATTGCGCATTACATATAGCCGGTAGAGGGTGTTTAGCATCATTTTCCATGGAGTATAAAACAGGTAACCAAAGCTTGTTTAAGTGTGTTGAATCATTTACAAAGGAAGAGCTGAGGTAGGCATGCCATTATGCTGTTTACGAAGACAATATGAGCAGCTATCGCAGTTTGAGAGGGGGAGAATCATCGCCATGATGAAAGCTGGGTGGTCCTCTAGGGGAGTAGCTCGTCAATTAGACTACTCTGATAGTGTTGGGACCAGTGGATTCAAGAGATGTCAT
This sequence comes from Trichonephila clavipes, assembly GCA_019973935.1. Taxonomy (NCBI): domain Eukaryota; kingdom Metazoa; phylum Arthropoda; class Arachnida; order Araneae; family Nephilidae; genus Trichonephila; species Trichonephila clavipes. Next base: position 196,197 of record BMAU01020520.1, on the reverse strand, counting down.
TTACTCGAAGACCGGGCTCAGGACGCCCTTGACAAATCAGTCATCGAGAAGACAGCCACATCGTAAGAAATGCACACGTACAGCCAACTGCTTCATCAGCCACCATCCAGGCACAGGTAGCACCTTCATTAGGAACCCCTATGTCTTCTCAAGCCATACGAAGAACATTTAGGATCACGATCTGACTTTAACGACGAATCCAGATTCAATCTTAGCAGTGATGAGAATCGTGTTCATGTCTAGAGACCCTGTGGGGAATGCCTCAATCTTGCCTTTGCTCTAGAGTGACACACCGGTCCTACAGCTGATGTGATGGTATGGGGTGTAATGCCTACAATACACGGTCACCCCTGGTATTGATCCATGGCACCATGATGGCCCAGCCATATGTCCATGAGATCCTGCAACCACATGTGTTGCCACTCATGCAACGGCTCCCAGGAGCCATTTTTCAACAAGACATTGCTTGGCCTCACAGGGCAAGGGTGTCAAAAGACTGTCTCCACACTGTTACTACCCTTCCTTGTCCTGCCTGATCCCCAGATTTGTCTCCAATAGAGCATATCTGGGATAATTTGGGACGGCAAATTGGGCATTTCACGAGTTTGAACAAACTAGAGGCAAGGCTACAGCAAATATGGAAGGAAATGTCTCAAGACATCATATAGAACTTACATGCCTCAATGCCTAATCGTATTGCATCGTGCATTCCCACTAGGGGGGTTCAACAGGGTATTAAATCCTCTGTTCTTTTGTCTTTTTCTGTGAAATAAATTATCCATTTTCTTTGATTTTCTGATCATTTGCTTACATCAAAGTATATATAGTCATTAATTATATAAAATTTCGTTTCATTTTGATGACTCCTTCTTGGTGCACTAATTTTTTTTGTCCATGAGTGTATAAAACTGATTTTAACTAAGCAAAAAAGAAAAACGTATTTTAAGTAATTTATACTGGAATGAAAGAGTAAATTAAATTATAACAATAAACACAATATATTAAATACAAACAATGAATATATCAATTAAATATAAGCACAAAGATTAGAAAAAAAATTATCTTACTACAGCACTAGATGTATGAAAAATTGCCATACAATGAAGAAAAAAATACTTATTGTAAAAAAATATGATTTGAATTGATAATAATGATCAAATTGAAGATGTTTCATGTAATGTCTTAACAGAGAAAAATAAAAGAAGAATCTAGAATCCAATGACTAATTTTTAGAAATTCTGGAAAGTTCTATAGAACTGATTCAGCACTTTAATTGAATAGAGTAATCTGATTAGAAAAGTTCCTGTTTCCTTCTAGGTAGGAAGTGTTGTCAGAATTTGACAAAAACTACCTCAGAATCTCATAAAATTAAAAAGTCTGCTACTTTTCCATTTTGCTGGTGCATGCAATAAAGCCTCTAAAAATGGTACAACTAATGCCAAATAGAACTGCTGCTGGTAACCTTTTAACTATTACATTTCAAAACAAGTTGTGATCTATTTGAAAAAATTTTAAAGAATATTAAAATGTTTATGCCTCTAAAGTAAGAAATTCTTAGAACTAATATATGTTAACATTTTTTATATGTATGCTGTGTTTTGTGGCCAGTAAAATCTGCTTGAAAAGATTTGTGCTTCAAAATAGAAAAGTACCAAAAATCTTTGTAATAAAAGAACACTAATTTTTGTTACATTAAATGAAAAATGTAAGAAAGCAAGGTACTTATGTATTATTGCAACCTATTGGTGACATTATATGAAACGCGAAGCATTTGGTTTCCAATTCAGTACGTAACACACATTGGAAATCAAGGTTGCCAACTTGACTAGTTATTAATAGAGTTGGCAATTGTTGTGATAATATGTAAGTACCAAAAGCAGAGCTAGAATGATATATGAATGCAGACTTTATTAGTGACAACACACTGTATACACAACAACTGTTCTAGGCAAAACCCAAGTTTTCATTGGTTTTTCCATTCATTTTTGACATATTTAGGAAAAAGGCATAACTTCTAAGAAAAGCCTGCAGCTAGGTTTAAAAATGTGCCAGTAAAATGTTACTAGAGGAAATATTTCATTTTCAGTTGGTTGAAGGAATTTGGCGACTTTATCGCCTGCACTAGCAAAATGGAAAAGTACCGATTCTTGCAATAATGGTTATTTATTATGAATGGAAATTCCTTGATAATCTCAATAGTATTTTTCTTTATTGTTATTCTATTTCCTCAAAGTATAAAAAGTTTTGGTGTTGTATATTTGTAATGTTACTTTTAAGAAAAAAAGTGTGGATTTCTGTTTTATAAATTATTTATTTATTTGCATTATATTACCTCTAGGATACTTCTAGAATGAAAACTCCAAAACTGGAACTTGAATCAGATTCTTCTAAAAAATATGATATATCTGAAACATTGTTGAAACTACAAGCATTTAAATTAAAAAACATAAACAGAAATAAATCATGTGAAAGTTCTTGCGGCATGGACTGTGAAAATATTAGTCAAGATATTAATCCAAAAGTTCCTATTAGTCAAGAACAGCAAGAAACAACAACTCAAGAATTGAGTAAAGCTGAAATGAATACATCTGAAAACTTTAAACTTAATGATACTGCTGATAAAAATTTGAAGTAAATATTTTTTTCAGTATTTTTTTTCTTCCTTTTTTGTATTTTATTTCATTAGTTAATATTATATTTTTCTTTTAATTTTAGATATACTGCTCTTGAGAAACAATATTTAGAACTTAGAAATAAATACCCTGATGCTTTGTTATTAATAGAATGCGGATATAAATACAGATTCTTTGGAAAAGATGCTGAAGTAACAACATTTTTTCAAATGCTTTTGAATTTATTTTTTTTTATAAAATGTGTTATATAATTTTTAATCATAAATTTAACATGTTTTTTTTTTAAATTTCTTCATGAAAAGTAAAATTGAATTCCTTTGTGACATTGAAGAAATCAATTATATCTTTTTGTAGAGCTTTTATGTATAAAGTTTTCAAGCTAATACATATCATAAATGTATCAGAGATATTAGTTTGATTAGAGGATATTTTAAGTTTTCAATTATTAGTTTTATTAAATTATTTTGTTGGCACTTATATATTATACCATCTGTGAATTTCAAAATCATCAAATGCCACAATATGCTGCCAAAAGTAAAAACTATTTTTGTGCATGTTAAAACTGACTAGTTATAGAAATGGCTATATTTGGAGATATACAGGGTCAGCCCTAACAATTATGCTATCCCAGGCAAAAATGTAAAATTCTTTCCTCTTCCTCATAAAATTACTATAAAATGAGATACAAACTTGAAATATTTTTGCAAACAAAAATAACATAATAAAAAAGTATATATTTATTTAAAATCACAAAATAAACTAAGAAAATTAAATTCAGAACAAATAAACAATCTGTTTTTGTTTTTTTTTTTATTTTGCAAACTTTCTAATCAGATGTTTTAAAATTAATATTGTAAACTAATTCCTCTTTGATAGCCAGCATAGCTAAAGCATTTAAGCATAGTTGTGGAGTATACAAATAATTTAAAATAAATTTAATTTTAAGTTTGAGGAACTTCTCTTTCTACTTATTATACTTATCCACAAAGAAAGCAAAATTCTTAAAGCAATTGCAACAAATGCATACATTTTACGTACTATTTCTTTTAAACATAAATAGGTTCCATCTTCCTTAAAAAATTATGCGAACACAGTATCATTTTGACATTTCAAAGCAACAAATTTCATTGCTAAGTAAATAAAAGGAGAATTTTTGGGTTTTTCTAGAAGTATTCGTACTCTCCTATTCTAGTTTTTCACAAAACATTATTTGTCCAGCTGCTTGCATATTCCATGGAAGAACTTCACATGACCTTTGAATAAATACAATTTGTTAGTAGCTGATAATTCAGTTAATAGTGAATAAAAGAAATTAAAATCTGTTTAAATGTGTATGTTTTTTTTTTTCCTTTTTGTATCAAATTCTAAATTTTTTAAGGGATTTCAGAAAAGTCTAGTATGTTTTTGCACATATATATATATATATATATATATATATATATATATATATATATATATATATATATATACATATATATATAATTTTAAAACACATTTAGTTTTTTAAATTCCATTTGACAAAAAATAATGAAATAAGGAATTTTAATGATGTTATAGTAATTAAACTTTTTTCTTTGCAGACTGTTTCCAAAATCTGTAACATAGCTTGCTTCAAAAACCATAATTTTATGTCAGCAATTATTCCTACTCCTCGACTTCATTTCTATGTTCGCCAGTTGGTGTCCAAAGGATATAAAGTTGGTGTGATTAAGCAAGTTGAGTCCACTGCTTTAAAAGCTGCTGGAGAAAAGCGCAATGAATTATTTTCCAGAAAATTAGATGCACTATATACCAAATCTACATTAATTGGGGAAGATATCCTTTGTTCAAAATTTATTATTTTTTTATATTTTAAAATTGTGTTACTGAATCATATTGATTGGGTGCTATATTAAAAAATATAATGCCCCCTACCCCCAAAAAAAACTTTTTACATTATATTGTTAATGTTATATGGATAATGTCTAACTTCAAATAAGAAGCTAAATTTTAGTTGTAAAAATTTTTTTGATTCTAAATTTCATAAATTATTTGCATTAAAAATCAGTTTAAATTTCCTTAGCATATATTACAGTTTTTTGAATTGGATGACAATAATCTGAATTATTCTACTGATCTAGATGCAAATCCTGGATATTTAACTTGTATATGTGAATCATTTCCTATAAATGATAAACAAAAAGTTAACATTGCTATAGTGGTAAGACAGTTTTTGTAAAATGTCTCTTTAGTGTATGAAATATTTATTTCAAAATTTATTTAAGTTTACTTGTAAGAAGAACTTTAAATTGCATTGTTAATTAACTAAGAATGTTAAAAAAATATTAATCTAGTTTTCATTGAAAATGTCATCCATATTAAATATTGCATTCTATTTTTTTTCCAATGCTTAAATTTTGAAAGTTTTAATTTTGATATCTGTTTTATGGCTATGTTTGCTTATCAGTAAAATTAGTTGCCCTTACTTTATTTCAATATTGATTTCTGACTTCGAATAATTTGTTATTGATTATAAAGTATTTAATTTTGTATGTATTACACAAATTACTCAACTGATGCATATTTTTTCACATTTCATGTTTTTAAAAATGTGTAGGAAATGGCGCTTAAAACAATCACTTAAAACCAAATTAGTAATGGTATTATTTATAATTTCATTGTATTATCTGTGTAATAAAAATATTTTTTTAACAAATATTCCGCACTATTTGTTTACAAAGTTACATCTTAACAATAATACATAAAATCCTTAATGATTATATTTAGCTATATATATAACTTGAAATAAAAAAAATACTAGAGAATTCAAGAGACAAAGATGGTTTCAAAATTTTTAGAACTCTACACATATATATAAATGTACAACTAAATTCAAATTATTTTCATGAATATGCTTCATCTAAAATATTGCAGTTGCTACTAAAGCTTATGTTATATATTGTAAAATAAAGAGATTTTGAAATTTTATGATACACAGTCACCTCTTCATTTCAAATTAGTTGACTCAATTGAAGAGGAGAGGTTAAATGGGAATATTTAAGAAGTTATTCCTATTTTTAAAATACATTTGTAGTTGATTGAAACAAATTTCAGAGTTTTTTATATTGGTTTTTTGCAGACTGGGCTTCAATTACATTGTGTTATGTCAGTTTATTGAAATTAACTATTATAGAAATGTAGGTACTTATGAATTATCACAACCTATTGGCACAATTCACATGATTTCCAATTCAGCGCATATGGCACTTGCAAAATCAGAGTTATGGGTTATCTTTTACTTGGGCATTGTGATAATCTATAAGTACCGAAATGTATTATTTTTTCATTCATTTTTTAATATTGATATAAAAACTTTTCAGCTTTGTGTGTATGAACATACATGCATGCAAATAGATTACATTTCTGGAACAATTATAGAGTTTACTAAAGAATTTTAGTGAGAGTTACCTAATGAAATTCTTTTTGCTTACAAAGCTCACAGTTGAAAAATATAAAACATTATGGAATTGAATTTATATCAATATTTTTATAGTAGTATAAAGTTATGTTATAACATTTTATTGTTTTAAAGTATGTATTTAAGCTATATATTCTATTTTAAACAATACATAGTTTTCCTTTAATTTGTTTGTTCTTATTATAAATGTTTTAAACTTTTTTTTTGTGATAGGGTATACAGATATACACGGGAGACTTTTTATATACTTCATTTGAAGATTCACCTTTAAGAAATAAACTTGAAACTTATCTTCTTCATATTAATCCTGTAGAAATTTTGATACCATCAAATTTGAGCAAGGAAACTGAAAATTTTATAAATATTTTTTCTAGTGATAGGTAATTATACTTTTAAAGAACTTTTTTCATTTAATTTATTGTAGCTTGAAATGTTTCATAAAAGCAAAATTAGCTGTTTTGCACATGTTTGGTACAGAAAATAATTAAAGCTATTCATCTGATTTATCAAATGTAATAAGTGAAAACTTCATTCCAGTTTTACTTCTAATTTTTTGGTTCTAAGATTTTAGCGTGTATTTTTCTCTCTTGTATGCTACTGATAAGAAATCACAGTTATTATATTTTATGATTTCATTTAAAAACATTTTTTTAAGTATCTTACATAACTTTGAAAATTGTAATTTATTATGTTTTACAGAATTCAAAATATGTTTTAGCTAAACATAATAATAAATATAACTTATCTTAATGTAATTATCTTTAATCTTTATTTTATTAAAAAAAATTTTAATTAATCTTTTTCTCTTTAGATCTGTTAGAGTTGAGAAAATAGATGAAACCTCAGTTGATCCTTCATCAGCTTTAAATTTTGTCTCTGAATTTTATGCATCAAAAGATGAACCATCTTCTGAACCAAATACACAACAAATGGTTTTATCATTACCTACATTGGTCATATCTAGTCTCTCAGCTCTAATTATTTATCTTACACATTTTAATTTAGAATCAATTTTAAGAAACTTACCGTAAGTATCACTTAATTGTTTTTAATGAAATATCTTTCATAATTTTTTAATTTATTTTTATAAATGTATAATTTATTTGGATTAACATTTCATTTATTGTAATTATGACTGGTTGATTGAATTTTTGAAATTCAGAAGACTTTTATATTTTAGTATTAGTGGGCGAAACAGATTAAATATCCCATAAGCTTTTACAACTTGTTACAATATGTTCATGAAGATATACTGTTTAGGACCATGCAGTAAAATATATTTGAAGATTATAATGAATTTCTAATTGTTTATCATATAAATGATTCATCAAAAATAAATCTTTTATATATAAAAATTCTCAGTGACAAGTATAATATTTCTGTGGATACTGTCTTGATAATTATTCTGTTGTCATTATAAGGTAGGGAAGATTCATACAGTAATAATGTTTGATTTTATTCATTAATTTCACCTCAATGCCTTGCATACTACTTTTCATAAAATAGTCAAGGACATTAGTTACTAGTTCCCTCTATAACCCCGTTTACATGGAAGCCGGCATAATACCAGCAATTTCGAAATGCGGATGAAAGCCGGGATTATACCGGTATTTTTTTCCGACCCGTTTACATGATAATCGGGTGCGTTTTCATAAGAATCTGGTGATTGGTTGATAGATTCACGTGATTATAAAATGTAACCATGGAAACAACTAGAATTTTTAGCGCGATTATCATGAAGAGGACATGTGATTATGTTTTCGTTTTTTTACCGCCAAACATTTCTATGCTCTTGCACATTTAAACTATACCTGCTAAAATTTCGTATTTGACTATACGTGGTTGCTCAATTATAGTAAAAGAAGTCGACTGTCGGAAAAAAATCTCTTTAATATCCTGGTAAAAATTCGAGTGTTTTGTAAACATGGATAAGAACGACATTTGTTTTCAATACCAACCATTTAGAAACCGTCGCCACCAAAAACCAAACTCCCTTTCTACTATTTTTGTGTTCACATAAGAATCTTCTAAACAGATCGAATCGGCTATCGATTTTGTGTGTTATGTTTTGGAGTAGAAACCCTACGATTTGGCAAGAAAAAACTTGGCGGGATAAGTGGCCGAACAATCCAATCGGATTTTGGATAGATGTCTACAGGAATGGAAATTTTTGTTTATTTTAAATTAAATTATATAGAGAACATACATAAAAAGATAAAATATATTAGGTTAGCTTAATTTTTTTTTATTTGTTTTACACATCTTTAGAGTAGTTAAAAGAGATTTCTCTATTAAATTATCTAAAATAAGAACACAAAAATCTGATATGTAATCATACCTGTCATATTAAAACAAGTATATATATATATAATTTATACCACTTTCAAACATTAGAAATGAAAATTACCATTTGTAAAATTATATATAAAAAAATTATGTAACATTTTGAAAGTCTGTATTCACAGTACTATTTTAGTAAAAAGATATAATTTATCGAGAATTACATTCTGAGTGTGGTAAAAAATTAAGGCATTAACCCTCCAACTGGACAGAACGGATTTTTCCGCCCTACTAGAGAGGCTTCGAAAATGGACTGCACGGATTTTTCTGCCTTCAAGTAACGTTTTCAAAAGCGGATTAGCCGCACTTTTCTGAAATCCTTTCCCCCTTTTAAGGTTTAACATCTTGAAAGATAATGAGGGACGGAGGAAGCAACACAGCAGGAGTTTTATGGCTCGCAGGGGAACCCCGTGTTTTTGACCCCCCTAATCGTAAAAATCGGGGAAATTTCTTTAGACCCCAGGAAGTGTTTATTTGTTACCTCGTATTTTAAAAGTTTTGAAAAGTCCCAACGCATAAGTAAAATATGTTACAATTCCCTTTTGGTTTCATATTAATTTGAAACTGTAACAAGTTGGGGCGTGTCAGTGCAATCTGCTATTTTATATAGTTAGACAAAATATCTTTTTTTAAGTATATTATTTCGCTTCGTTTTTCTTATTTTAATCAAAGCTTTCAGTTTTTGAAACATGATTATTTTATTATAAGATACCGAAAAAATTAATAAACACCAAACTCTTTAAATTTGAAACCTTTTCAATTTTCCAACCACTAAAAATGAATAAATTTAAACTTCATCAAATCATTTGAAACATTTTCTTACACTTTGATAAAAATAATAACGAAAAAAAAAACTAATTAAGATTTATTAGTTTTTTTTTTTTAGATTTCAAGGCCCAAGTGTTCAGGGAAGTTTAAGTACAGTGCTTAGTTATATATTGTTAAAATACACCGAATTATATTTGAATTTTAAGTGCTTGAACTTCAGTTTACATCAAAGACAACATGAATGAAGATTTTCACACATTTTTTTTATAACTTGAATGTTTGAATAAATGGTAATCAAAAATATACGGAAACATTTACAGTAGACATTTATGCATATAAATAAACATAAAAACCAATTTTAAATTCGAGCTATTGAAAAACATTCGAATTATATATTGTTCAAAAGTATCTATTTATACAAAATACCTCAACATTTATCTTTTTTAAAGGCTCACTGAATAAGTAATTAAAATCTGGATATGTTTTGAAATCTTGACCTTATAAAGCTAGAAATTTTATGTTAGAAATTCCATTTAAAATTTCGAAAAAAAAAATGCATCGCGCAGTTAAAAATTATTTACCATAAGTTTTAGCAATTGTTTGAGTATAATAAAAATTTCAAATTTTATTATACAGATTCTTTGGTATCTTTTAATATATTTCGGCCGCGGTAGCCGAGTGGTATAGGTATCGGAACGTGGCTTGCTTTGTCACGAGTTCGAGCCCAGTACCACTAAAGACCCGCCGTGTAGGGCAGCGATGCACGTTAAATCTGTCGAAAGCTGAAACGTCCTCCCGTTGGTGTGGTGGGGTAGTTAGGAGAGGGGGGTGCCGGCTCAGGTGTCGTCCAAGTCACTTGACCATGGTTCAAAATTACGTGGTCCGTCGCCAAAAGCCCTCGCGTAGCTGAACAGTGCGACGTTAATATTCAATCATTCATTTAATATATTTCGAAGATTTCATACAATTCGGTTGAAAACCGCATGCTAAGAGCAAAAAATATACTAAAAAAATTGATAAATATACAAATACAATAAATTCTTACATAGAGAAGCAAAACTGAGAAGCTAAAGCATAGGAATAAAAAATTTTGAGTATATCTGAAGTAGTTTTCGAAATATTTATTTTAAAGTTTAGAAAATTTGTGTGCATTATGTTATACTTGATATCAATTAAATGGTTAAAATAATGTGTTAATATTAGTCATGTAATCGTTTGATGACACATTCATATACTAATAAAAATTATCATGGTCATTGATGCGAATCTCAAGAATTTTATGTAATTTTAAATTCAGACATTAAGATATTGATGTAGAAAATATAAAACGACCATCTAAAATACATGAAAAATGCAGTCTGCTATAAAATGATCTTGACAAACAAAATCCGGCATTTTCGCTTACTATGGCAGAGCCGGCTTAGTCAGGGGCGATCTGGAAAAACAGAGAGAGAAACCGCGGTTTTGATGGATGCCGCTCTAGCTTTTAAAGCTCCCAGGAAAAATTATATATATATATAAATTACAAATGCAAAAATAAATCTTGTAATTTTCCATACATTTTTATAACAACGAATTGTGGAATTGGCTTCCAATACATTGTTGTGTTTGACAATATCTAAGGTAACCAACCCTACTTTAGATATAGATTTGTACTACTTTTTCGTAACCATATTTCTTTTAAAATTAATTCGTGCAGCCGAAATACACCTTTTGTACCCTTAAAAATTTATGTTAACTATAACGGTTAATTTTAATTTATGCAACTTGTGAAATGTTCATAATTAACCATTTCCGTCTAAACAGTTTACATGAAAAAAAAGTTTGGACTCCTTCATTCATTAGGGATTTATATAAGATTCTAACATTAAATTTTATTTTTCACCGAATAGGATTGAGTGAAAGTGTATAGTGCTTCCACACCACAGGTCTGGGGTTCTATTAACGGGCTGCGCAAGGTCGACTCTGCCTTTCATCCCCGCTACATTGGGTCGATAAATGAGTACAAAGCTTGCTTCGGGTCTTAAACACTGAAGGTCTCTCTTCAGACAGACCACCAAATCGGGACATCTGTTCATGCACCTCAGCGTCCAATGGTCACGTGTATTATGATGGGCACAGTAGTTCCTGGCCCTCATGGATTGTTGTGCTTCTGAGTTTGAGTCTTAAGTTTGAGGATTACCTCACTTTGGGGATACCCCTTAGATAAACATGTATTTCCACTCATTTGCAATTAAACATTTTTCTTTCAATTACGTTTATTTCAGAAGGAAGTTTGATTTTTCAAATGTATTTGCTTAATATGTATATTTGTGTAATATTAAAAATTTGATCAGTCCAAAATTACATGTTTTTAGCTCCTCTAAAAGCTTTTAGGATTTTACAACTGATCTTACAATCCATATACGTTTTATAGTAGTATATTTAAAAATGATAAGGACATTTTTACGACTGTGTGAGCTGTTATGCCTCGTTTATAAATATAAAAAATTGCATTCAGCTACAGTTTTTAAAATGTACAGAAATAAGTGGAGCAACAGGATACTTACATATTATGAATATTTTTGACTGCAGTAAGATATATTTATATTTCAGTTTCTTTACAATTTTGAATAGAAGTTGTAAGCCATTTTGCGAATAGTTTGATATTGAGTATAAACCCATAGGCTGTTTAATATTGTAAAGTGTTTTACTTTGATACCAGCACACATTAAAATAAGGCTCATTTGCAGTTATATGATCAGCTTCAGTGATATTTAAATTTTCAAAAATAGTCTACACGTACGAAAACATTCTTTCACAACCGCACACCACATCTCATACTACATCTTCCCTATAGCAGGAAATATTTGTGTATACTGAAAAATTTAATACAGGATACATTTCCAAGTGTTAAATTTGTTTTTAAAATTTGGTATGAATACATTGTGAAACTGTCGGTTAACTTCACTGAACAAAATTGTTTTAAGTGTACTGTTTTGAAAGACAAGATTAATTAGGAGAACTTTTCTCACAATAGAATTTGTAATGACTGAATTGTGTGAAAATGTAGTTATCGATGTGTGACATTTTCCTTGTAATAAAAGAAACAGAAAGGTAAGAAATTTAACTTGAGTAAAAATGGTTAGAAGTACTGTCATGCGCATTTGAAGAAGTATATCCCCCATTAAAATTAAAAATTATTGACTGAATGTGTGTTATGTCCATCACAAATGCCGATGTAGAAAAGGAATTTTTATTTAATACAAGAAGTTCGAAAAAGAGAACACTAGGAAGGAAAATTTAAATTTTTTCGAAAAATATTCAGTTAACATAAAAATATCTTTTATATGATTTTAATTAAAATAAATTAAAATTATTGAAATCCTTTTTATGCTATTTTAAATTAAAAATATAACTGAATAGAGAAAGATGGGTTTTATTTCATAAATATAATCATTGTATGTAATATTTATTCTGTTATTGTTTAAAAATGAGATAGGGCCTTTGCTCTTTTTTTCCTCATTACTTTTTAAAAAACAGGAAAGTGAGCGCATTTTCTTACTCTCATATTCAAAAATGAATACAGGATGCTTTTTTCTGGTTCAAATCGCAATACCAAAAATATATATATATATTTTTTTTTTTTAATTTTTAAAAAATGACAGAAAAATAAATTTTCTTTGAAGAAAATATAATTATTTTTCAACTTCTAACATACTATTTATTTCATTTTTTCCTCTTTTTTTTTACCTTTCATTTCGTTTTTAATTTTACTGTGACTGAACATATAGGAAAAAGAAACACCGTATCTTTTTCAGAGGATTGATCAAGAGAGGATATCTACGCTTTCAAAGAAGATTGCCCAAGGCAACTTAACAGCTAGCTGTAAACGATTGATCTCTTGGTTCTTACTTTTCAAAGCGACCGAACTGGGTCGTAAAATTTTCCCCTTTCGACCACCCAAGTTCTAAAAGGGGAAAGGAAAAAAGTCTGTTGCATTTTTGAAGGGAATCGCAAAATAAGAGTTAAACGCTTTCGGAATAACTTTTCATGAGGAAGGTGTCCAGTTAGAGGGTTAAAATGTGTGTATTATAGAATATAAAATTGTGTGCATACATTGAATATTAAATTCCTGTTCTCTTGTACATGATCAAAATAAAAAGTCATTTTTAAATCCATAATTCTTTAAGTTAAAAAAAAAAATATTTTTAAATATTTGTGTGGTATCTATTTATTATGTGAGGATTTCTTAACACATTTGTTTTCCAGAATTTGACTGATACAAATTTTTCTCACACAGATGTACCTTTTTTTTTACTATAGATAACAAATATGCATTTATTGGTATTTGCACAATTAAAATGTAAAATTTAATAATTTTGATAAATTTAATATAAAGACTTTACACTTGTGTGTGTGTTATTGAAATATCAACATTGTGTGTTAAAGAAATCTGTGCAACCCCAGCTGAAATGTATTAAGCATAAGAATACTCTGGATTTTTTTACATAAGTATTAAAGTCTAAATGTGTGCTAATATATATTAATATTATCCTGCTAATAAATTTATGACCTAAATAAATTTGTCGCATTGAGTTAGTTACAAATATTGACCCAAGAAGTGTACTTAAATCAGTTCTATGATATTTATGGGAAATTAGGATCATGAAACCAAATACGATTTACATATAGACATTTTCTGTAGGATGTTTACTTTCTAAAAGCAATGGAAATATTCAGAATTTTAATACAACCTTTTTCAACTCTCTATTTACCCTTAAATGAATAACTTGACATTGTTGTTTACAATAATCTATATTCATGAAGAATTCAGTAAAAAAAGGTAATTTCAAAGAAATGTTTTCAAAAATAAGTGTTTCATCATCCATAATCACTGATATTTTTGTGTAACATATGCTTACGGGACAAATTTGGGGTGTTTGTATTGTATAATATCGACAAATTTCTTAAAATCAAAAAACCGCCAAATGCTGTGATATACAGCCAATAGTAGAAACTGTCCCTGATCACGTTTGCACACAGTAACAATAATAGTGATGTAATTGTTTTTTTCTAATTTGTCATGTCTTTTTGCTTGGCGAAATTATTCGGCTGTTTAATGCATGTTCCAAAATTTGTGGAATTGTATGAGTACTGATTTAGCATTTCTTAGAGAAACTTTGAAGTAATTTAATATTTTGCTCATGTGTAATTTTTGGGAAACTGAGAAGTTTCATGAAATTTAGGAATGCCCTGGTAAAAGAATCTTGCTTACAATTAAGTACACATTGTGATTAATTTATTAATGATAAACTTTGGTAACTTATTGAATTAATAATGATTGTTATTAATTTTCAAACATTAAATTTCAGATTGAGAATTCTGAATTTTTTTTTCTGATGTTGTTTCATCTTCCATTTTTTTTAAAGTATTAATGTAATATATAAAATGATACTTCAGTTGCATATCAGTGATAACGAAATAACATGTCATGTATTTGTTTCTTTTATTCAACTTCTTTCTATAAGTTGCATGATTTCAGTATTCTAATTTGTTCTATGTAAATTCTGAAAGTTGACTGTATAGAAGTGGATTTTATAATTCTGCCAGTTTATATATAAGATCTGAAATTTCAAAATTCTTGTGATATTTCATTTAATCTAGACCCATACCATATACAATTTCTCAAAAATACTATGAAAAGTTTTGTAGCTTACCTATATACAAATGTTATAGGTTTTTGCTTTCTAGTTTCTGGTATATTTCACTCAGTTGGCTGACTAAAAGACTAGTTTTTGCCATTAATTTCTTTGAAAACAAGGGAATACCATTTCAAATCTTACTTTTGTAAATTTATTGTATCCAAAAAAGAAAAAAAAAGCATTAATTTGATTAAAATAGTTTTGATAGTATTGAAATTAGAGTAAATAAAATTCGCAGAAACTTTGAAGAAAAAAATGTTTTTATAATTTTTAGTTTACTATTAATTGCCTAATCACTAGGTGTTTAAAAATGTAAGTTTTTATGTCATAAACCTAAAGTGAACATTTTAGAAATTCTACGTAATTTGACCTTTTTTATCTATGAAATCTTTGATTTAGGAGATAATGTTCTTTAATTTTTTTTGTTTCATTTTATTTGTTTGGGTTAATGACATTGGAAACATACATGCAGAGCATACTAAATATAAATTTATTTACATCCTTCCCTGTACCTGAATGGAATATAATTTTTATTGAAAATGGGCACTTTTAAACTTCCGAATCCCGGACAGTTGTATCCAATTCGTTTTGGTCTCCCCAGATGTTTATGAGGGTTATTATTTCTTCTGTTGTCTAACGCGAGCAATCAAAAACAGCAGCCATCTTGAATAAATGAATCTCTGGCGCAATGTATCATGGGAGAATTAGAAAACACTCTCCTTTTTACCCCCAAAGTTCCTAGTCGAAAGAGGGTACAAAAAATAGACCTGCATTTCGAGCCGGCAATTTACCGGGTCGCCGTGTAAACGGGTACAAAGCGGATTCGTTCTGGCATATTGCCGGCAATTTTCGTCCATGTAAACGGGGCCTATTCGATCATGCTAGGAAACTAACTTGCTACACAGTGCCAAATCTACTACAGATAGTTATATCATTAAAAACTGTGATTAATTGCCAAGGAAGTGACATTTTTTTAATAATTTATGCTAAGCACATCACAAAAGTTTAGCTTAGTACATGTAAGAAGAAGTAAAGTAAATTTTTTTATAATGCAAAATATTACAGATTGTATCTTCTGGAAAAAGAAAAAAATTTAAGAAATGAAAGAAAATAAGATGCTTCTCAGAGAAATTTTTAGTTGGCATGTAAAGTGCTTGTTCTTGTCAAGATAAGGTCAGGTATGAATTCTTCTTGACATCTGTTGTACAAACTTTTCACTAAACTATTTAGATAAACATGAGAGACTTCAACTTATTTGTCACTTGAGATTATTTAGAATTCCTACCATTAGGAATAATATGGGCTATGGTATTTAACAGTTATAGGGACCATGAAGCCAAACACAGCTACATTGTCAAATTCTGTTCCATTGATGTTAATTTGTAATGAATAAATCTTACTGGATGTTTATTGCCATTATTCATGTTGTTAACTCTTCAGGGAAGCATCCATTTACCCATGGTCCCTGTAATTGATCAATACCTGTGTTATAAATATATTGAATTTTTTGGTATACTAAGATTATATCTGGTAGCATACTAGAAATCACTAAAATAAGAGTTTTTGGTTACTTGGCTTTTTAATTAGGGTTGTAGTTTTCTTTACTTGTGTGCTTACTTTAAATTTAATTGTTAACTATATATATATAATTAAATATAATTTTAACTTTAACTTTCCTTATGATAGCTTTATTTTGCAGCCTCATACAACATCTACAATATTTGAGGAATAATATTTTTGTTAGTAATACTTCTGTCTAACACATATTAGCCGTGCTGTATGCAATTGAATTCTAAAAAAATATTGTAGGCCATTTTATGGACTCAATTTTTTTTCATTTTGAGGTGAGGAGAAAGTTTTGGAGTTATCCTGAGTAAGCTTACATTGTTATTTAGGAACATAAAATCTAAATCCACTGTACAAAAAAAGTGATTAGACATTACACAAGCAAATATCACAGATCAATACTGCTTTGATGTCACTGTATAATTGTTAAGGATTAATCTAACACTTGCTGCTAATATCATTTATGCTACTACAAATAAATCAATCCTAGTAAGAGCTACAATTTTGTTTCTAGATGAAAATAATGATTTACAAAAAATTTTACTCTGAAATGCTATTTCTAACTTCATATAAGATGCTCATAATAACCAACAATATTTTTCTCAAACATGGTTTGTTTGTATGAGTGTTTATAGGCTTCGATTCATAGAAGTCAACATGATTCACTTGCCAGTAAATAGTTTAAACATGTATGGGAAGGCTTTTAATATTTGAAAAGTATTTAACTATCTGAATAGAAATAAGATTTTTGTTCATTTACATTATTATTGCTTTCAGATCTTGTAATTGCTTCCAGAACTTGCATTTATGCTTATACAAAGTAATTCTTTCTGTAGCTACTTTTCTGGACATTGAGATAATGCTCTTTGATATGTTAATTGTTATGACAACTTGAGCTTGCATACTTTAAAGTTAGTGTTACTTGCATTTCTTGCTTAATATTTGTTGTGAAGAAGAACAATTTATTGCATTATCTTAAGAATTTAATGGTATGATTTTTCCTGAAATGTTATTGTTTGGAGTAAAGGAAAAAGCTGCTTGCACTGCCTTTTATCTAAGTGAAGGATCTACTTTTTTGCTATTTTTGCACTCTTATCGTAGAAATACAATTTATTATTGATTGTTTCAGAGGCTGTATGTGTGCTATGGGAAATTAGTTTTGACTTGCTATTTGTTGTGTAATTCTAATTTGCTTTTCTTTCTTTTTATCATTTTTGAAAACATTTTCTTTTCATGATCTTGTTCTTCTAGGCAGTATAATACATTGGAATCTAAAAAAAAAAAGAAAAGTTTTTACATGTTATCTGACAATTAACAAATAAAACTTAGTGTACTGTTGTACATTGGATGTTATTTTCATAATTTTGAAAATTGTATTTTCATTTTTGTGCTTCTCCCATTATACTTGAGTATTGTTCCAACTATATAATGCATTATTATGTTCCATGTTTATCTCATATGTAGAACTAATTAATTATCGTTATGTGTTTTTATTAATAACCAAAGATCATTATTTCTTTGAAACAGACTTAAATAAGAACCATAAAAGGACAATAATCATTAAAAATAAACTTTTTTTAAAAAAAATTTATGGTTATATGTATAAGGAATTTTTTAAAAAGCAGCAGCAAATTTAAAAAATTGAATAAATTCTAAATATTTTATATTTTTAAAAATTTGCCTTTCCTTAATCATAAGAGAAAAAAATTAAGACAAAATTAAAGAAATGTATTTTGCAGGAACATGAAGCCATTTTCAACTGATGAGAATATGGTCTTAACTGCTACTACAATAAAGGGATTGGAAATTTTAAGAAACAATTCAAATTATTCTGAGTATAAAAGTTTATTTTGGGTGCTCAATAAAACTTCAACTAAATTTGGTGAAAGACTGCTCAAGTTATGGGTTGCAAAACCTTTAAAGAATATTGAGTAAGATATTTTATTAGCCCTTTATTTCTTTTTATAAGAAAAAAATTAAAATTAAAAGTCCTGCTGTATTGTTTTAAAAATTGTAGAAAATAAAGTTTGAATTGTTAACCATGTTTGTTTTTATATGTGTAAAACCTTGTTCATTACAGTAAATGGAATAAAATGTTGTCATTCATTTATTACTTTTATTGATTTGAAACTTTGTCATTGTAAAACATAAGAAACAAAAAATAGTGATATCTTTCTAAATAAGATGGAACAAGGCAACCACCTTATATTATTTAAATTCAATTTTTTTAATTTGTAGAATCATTCTGTTTATTTGCATTTTGAATATAATGTGACTATTTTTTAAAAAAACATTTTTTTAAAAAATGTTCTTTATTATATTAAATTTTAAGAAAACATGTAATACATACTGAAGTTCATTCCTGATGTTTTAATGTTTAGGGATATGTCACAGAATTTATTTATCTATTTAAAAGTTAAATATTTTCACTGTTTTATAAGATTTTTCTATGCATAAAGATTTATTATTATTTAGAAGAAAATTCATATAATTTTCATTAAGGGTAGTTTTTCCATAGAATATATGGCTAAAACTTGAAGTACTTCAAATTAAAATATGTATTGATAGTCATGTGTAATGAAAACTTATGTTATTTTTGAAGTTTATTAAATGAAAATGTTTAGTAATTTATTTTTGTTTATTTATGTCATTATTTGTTTTCATTAACTGATAAACATTTCTATTTGATTAAACCAATTTTTTTTTCCTTGTATGAAACACATTCCCATTTTATAAATTTTGTTTTTAAAGCTTTTCCAAATAGATTTTGAACCTTATTTAATTTAAATGAAATATAGCATATTTATTGACTTAGTAATTCCATTTAAAAATACATATGACAGTTGATGTATTTCAAGTAACCACACTAAAATTTATACAATTTTCTTATTTTCACCATTTAAAAATTTCAGCAGTAGCTAAATGTGTTGCTGTTGTGGAATATTATTACAAGAAGAGGGGAGGACATTTTATATACATTTTAATCTAAGTTTTGAGTTTGTATTTTAAATATATTTTATTTTTCTAGTCAGATTGAGGAAAGACTGAATATTATTACTGAAGTTATCCATTCTGAATCAATAGTGTTTAAAGTGCTTGAAAAAACGTTGATAAAATTGCCTGATTTAGAAAGGATTTTGTCCTGTGTATTTTATCACAGAGTAAGTTTTTAGTTATAGTTTTTTAATTAGTAACTTTTTAGTTAATTGGTAACTTTTGTTTCTTAAGAATATTATTTTAAATTAAAATAATGCTTTAATGATATATGTTTGTTAACTTTTATTTTTAAAAAAGCATTAACTGTTCCAACGTTTATATTTTTGTACTTAAAAAGAACATTTTTGTTCTTATTTATGAAATATTTTAACTGATTCTATTTTCAAAATAAAATATGAAAAAAATTTATTTGATTTTAAAATTTCCTTGCTAAAGAAAACTAACTATAATGAAAATTAAACTTTCTATAAATTACCTTGTATCTTTTAGGGCTCGTGTAAACCAGCTTAAACTGAAGTAGATTTTTTTGTCAAAATTCACCAAATCATAAAACCCAGATTTTTCCCAAGAAACTTAAGCCAATTATAAATGTTTTTCAAGTGACAATAATTTTTTTTTTCCTGTTATTCATGGAGTATTTATAAAAATAAGTAAGCTGCAATAAGTACAAAAATAGGTAATTTAAATTAAAAGAAAAAGTATGCATTGTATAAATGAACAACCAATGCTTAAATAGTAAATAACTATTATAGCAAAGTAAGTAGAAATTGAATGTCAAAATAAATTTTAAAAGAGTGGGAAAACAATATTATCTTAAGTAACATTAACTGACAGTGAGAATTTTCTTCAGTCAGCTGTAATTTCTGTACCAAATTATATTCATCCATGAAATATGACCTGTTGGAGACACAAGTTTTTCTTTAAAATTATTTTGTTTAAAAACAAGATTTATAAGTTATATTTATATAACATTTTTGTTTTTACTTTATGAAAAATTAATATTAAAGTTATGTAATTTTTCTTTTTATTGTATTTAAGACTTAAATAAAAAAATAATTCTAATGACTAAATTCTGTGTTATATATTTAAAGTAATTGTTTGCTAATTTTTATATTTCATTTTAAAAAAGAAGGGAAAAAATGTTTTCCCAGTATTTTACTTTATGAAAAATTTAAAAACTAAGTTGGATTGAAAATATTACGGAGTTTTTACAAGGCCTTGTATATTTTGAAGGAATAATAATCATAAAAGTTTATTAGCAACTTTCATTAATTTTCAAAAATTCTGGAATGAATTGAAATAAATTAACTTGCAATTAATGTGTGTGTGAGAGAGACAGAGAGAAAAATGTAAAAGTCCGTTTTGTGAGAGCTATTTCAAAACTACCTCCGCAACTTTTACACATACTTTGTGTTGCTTGCGAAACGTTTACCTCAAAATGGTTTCTTAAGTTAAGGAAACAGCCAGAAATCGCATGGAGTGAGGTTATAACTGTATGGAGGGTGTGGAAAAATCTCTGCATTGTTCTGCTGCGAAACATCCAGTACGCAACATGCAATAAGTGGTCGAGCATTGTTCATGGGGCAATAGAAAGCCATTTTGAAGCAATTTCCTTTTAACGCGCTGTACCATTGTTTGCAAGACATTTGTGTAGTATGAGTCGTTTATGGTAGTACCGTGTTTGACAGCATGTTATACACAATTCCTTCATAATAAAAAAATTATGGTCTTAACTTTACCAATTGATTTCAGTTCTTGCTTTCTTGAGAGTAGGTGAAGATGGATGTTTCCATTCACTACTTTGTTGTTTTATGGTTAGATCATAGTAATACAACTAAGCTTTGTCTGCTGTGATAAAGTGTTTTAAGATATTGTTGCCTTCTTGTTCCAGTCTTTAATCATATCATATCAAAGGTCTCCGATGCTGATTTTTATAGGTTTTTGCTTCCATTTCGACAACTGGCCGTGTCTCGTAGACGCCCACAAACACGCTTGAGTTCGATCATGTGATACTCAAGAATACGAGTCTGTACATGCCATCTATTGGTAGCTTTTGTTAATACAGACAACAAACTTTTCTTATCCCACAAAAATTAACATTCTGATTAGTAGTTTTGTGGCAGTAAAATTAGTCTTATTACTTATTGAACAGCCTATGTAAATATTGCAGGCTGAAGACTGCTTTTTAAAAAGTGAGTTTTAATAAGCTTTATGGCTAGCCAACCTTCCCTCTTTAATCTGTGAAATCATATGCAATATAACAAATGGAAGTTCTGAATTTATTATTAATAAAAAAAGTTACATACTTAAAGAATGCGTTAAAAATACTTAGATCATGTTCAAATCAAAGAATAACGAGATAATTAGCAGCTTTATTATTAAGTATAAAAATTGTTTTTATTAAAACATTTATAAATTAATATTAGCAAAAATAAAAACAAAAAGTGTAGGAATAATATTGAGAATAATTTTCAAATTTTTTAAATACTAAAATGACAGTATGTTTGTAAAAAAAATTTGTTAAATATTAATGAGCTACTTATCATCAGCAATGATTGAGAAGGAAAGTAGGTAATTTAAATCTAGAAAAAACTCGTTGAACTATACATTCTTGTACTATATCTGTACTAATAAAAAAGTGTTTCTGTGTGTGTCTGCAATGTTACACAAAAACTGAAAGACCTAGACATATAAAATTTAGGATGCTAAAATTATATGGGTCATGAAGACATGTCCCTCAAGAGATTTTTGTTCTTCAAAATTCGCTTTAGGTTTGTTTGTTTTTTGTTGTTGTTCTTTTTAATTAAACTTTTGAGAGATCAACGCTTTTTTTTTCTTTTTCAGCTAATGCTTTCAGAATGTTGATGACAGCTTAGTCAAAGCTAAAGCTGTTTTATCTGTTTTTGATAATTATTTACTTCAATTATAGTGTTAATGTAGTTTCTTTCCAATTTATTTTATATTAACTCGAATTATTTTAAATCGTTTTCAACTTTAATTAATGTTAATCTAGTAATTTTTTTTCAGTTTAAAGTTTTCGGATATGTTATTTTATGTGTTCAGATTTGTAGTTTATTTTTTTATTTGCCACCTAGTTTGGCGAATTACTGCCATCATATTGGATATCAGCCCAATATAAAAAGACAATTTATTGGTCCAATTTGGTGTCATTTTTCGCTCTGTATTAAAAATTTGTTCTTAATTAGAATTGTTATTAAAATTTTATCAAAGTTATCATATTGTACCTATTTGATACATTTTTGAATGAAGTTAATGTTATAATTCCTTTTTTAATTTAAGGCTGATACATGTTTGTTGATTAATGAGGATTATTTTATAAACCACATGGTAACATATTATTTTTATTTTCAATAGTGCATGTTAAGTGCTTAAATGATTATTTAAATTGCTTAGTTAATATTAATAAAAGAATTTCTAGTGGAGGGGCAAAGATGGAAGAGTCTAGACATACAAAATTCAGTACATTGAAGTTATGGATGAGGACAGTGTGCATCTTGAAATTTAAACTTTAAGTTTTTAAAAAAACACAAATATTTTTTAATATAATGTTTTTCTTCTTAGCACTTAAGTAAAACTTAGAAGAAGATTCTTGTGCTGTTTTGAGAGATCCAGATTTTTTTAATAAAGACTGATTTATTGTTTGAAGCATATACACTAATTTGCCAACATTTAAAAATGGCACAGCAATGCATCAGTTTTTGATTTTTAAATTGTAACATCCCCAAACTCATTGATCCAAGCGATGTGAATTTATACATTTTACAGAATAAAAATTTCACCTTCTTTTAGAAATAAAAATGGGAAAGAAGAAAAATTTTGGGATTTGATACAAATCTTTAACTACATAATCGGTAAATAAGTTTTCAGCTTTTTCATTCTCATAGGATGGCTGCAGTAGCTTAGTGGTCAAGGTCACGAAATGGCTGGCATGTCATGAGTGCCACTCAAGACTTGCCGTGTAGAAGGGATCATTTGCAAACATTTCATCATATGATATCAAGATTTTGAGAGATCTTTGTACTAGTTTGTTTTCTCTAAGCTTAAATGTTTTCCCATTGGTGTGAGAGGTCTCCTGACCATGGTTCCAAACTTACAGGGTCTGTCACTAATAGCTCTTGTGCAGTTATATAGTGCTACTTTAATGTAACACTCACTCATTCTTATGGGAAGGGGAAAAGACCTGCCACTTTGCATATCTCTCATCACGTGATATCAAGATTTATTTTGAGAGAATTTTGCACTAATTCATTTGGTTTTTGTAGCAGAATAACAATTCTTCTTCAAATGAATTAAATTTTTGGGTACATTATCTTATACCAAATCATAAACTTCAAACTCGGTATTCTCGGTAGAGAATTCTTTCATAAAAAATGTGTAATATGTTTATATTACTCTATGATGTATTTATTCTATGTTAAAAATTGTATTATTCACAACCAGCACCATTCCTTACAATATTATGATGATTCAGTGGGAACTTGGTGAAATCTTGGCAATAGAGCCCAGTTGGCATCATTTTTGGCGAGTTTGTAAACCTATGGATTCTTCTGGAAACTAGTGGAGATATGCACTAATTTCATGATCTATTACACAAGTGAGTCTTTCTTGAATGATATGCGAGGCCTATAAATAGAGAGACGCTCAGCGAAACTGAGTTATTATTTTTCTAACTAGCAATTTGTAGTATTGCTATGATCATTGAAGAGTCAACCAGTGATTAGTGATTACTTCGGCTTTTGAGAAGGACGAGCGTCATTGCTTGTGAATAATCTTTAACACACTTGCATTTTAGACACTGATAGTTGTGCCTGAGCACTGTTGAAGGTGTGAAGACCTTCTGGAATTTAGCCTGCGAATATTGCCGTTGAATCCTGTATTTCAAAGATTGGGTTTTTTCGACAATAAATTTCCATCGCTCCTGAGGAACTGTCTTGTTCCTTGTGACTCATTTGCATAAAATCCTCAAACCTCAATCAACATTGCAATATAATATACCATATATTTCTTTGTATAAGCCTAGAGTTTTGGGGACTTTTTTAAGTTAAGTAAGAAGGTCGACTTATCTATGGATCCATTAATCTCGGGGAAAAAACATTGTGTACAAAAAAAAACTGTTTTTCTTTTAATATTTACCATTAGCCATGCACATGAAGCCCAGTGGCTGAGTGGTTAGTGCATCACACTTCCATACCATAGGCCCAAGGTTCAAACCCCGGGCTTGGCTAGGTTGACTCAGCCTTTCATTCCTTCAGTGGGTTGATAAAATGAGTACCAAGCTTGCTTGGGAACTTAACACTGGGGATTTTGCGTCAGGCTGACCACCTGACCGGAACATCTGCTCACATGCACCTCAGGGTCCAAGGTCGCATATACTGAGTTGGGCACAGTAAGCCTTGGCCCTCATGGGCTGTCACACTACTAAGTTGAGTTATTAGCCATGCACAAGTGATTTCAATCTTTTAAATTTTCGGATGTTTAGAATAGAACTTTTATTGTAAAAGACCAAAAAAAATATCACATATAACCTTCAAAGTCAGAGTTAACATCAGAGTTTCCAAATAGTTTGTAAAATTCATGTTCACTTTCTGAGATGTCTGAATGCACATAATTAACATGTGGAGAGTTTTTCCTCCAGAGTATGAAACATAAGTTGACAATCATGGGCTGCCTTTTTTTCTAGCTTGGTATCTTCCCTAATTCAAATGTTTTTTATCTGCTCTTGAACATGTTTCTCATTTATAGAGAAATGAGACGCATCCATACTCTAATTACAATTTTCAGGAAATGCAATCACCTGTAATTTGGAATAGTCATATACAAATTTCTCTTCCTGCTCATTTTCCAGACAAAAGGAAAAAATGCAGAAAATAAGACCAGCACTTGGATAATGTACTAGATAAATTAGTAAAAAAAATATGTTATATAGCTTCAGATGGGTTTATAGAAATAAAATTGTTAGGAATTTTTTAATGAACCCAGTTGACTAAACACAGGATAATTTATCCTAAACATTTAGAAATTAATGACACATTTAGAAACAGTAAATAATTTATTCAATAAAAGATTCCATGAATTTTATTACAACAACCAATATTTTTTTAAAGCAAATAAAATATGTTAAAAGTTTTAATATTAGAAAATATAGCTGTATATACTGATATAGTAATACAACCACAAAAAAAGCAATTATTGATCTAAACTGTATAGCCAACTAAGACCCTACAGTGCTGATCACAGAATTCTGATATGCAAAGAGCAAAACTGCAGCTAACTCATTACTGCTGCCATGTCTGCATCTGCAGTACATTTAGATAAAACAGTGAAATATTTATATTTATCTCCTTTGTGATTATCATATCAACTTATAGTTACAGTCAGCTGCTGTAAAATTTAAATATCAGGTAAAATATTCAAAAACATCAAATATGCGAGAAAACTCAGGTCCATGTTTCTTGGTTGTATTGATATTTCCTATCAATTATCAGCATTCATGTGTGGAGTTTTAATTTACATGAATTTAATTGGAAAATATTTTACCTGATTTTTCAACTTTGTTGCTCTCATAGTGACAAGTTTGAAAATTACAGATTCTTTAAATTCTGCTCATATAGATTTCAAATTTTAGGTAAATTTTTGAAAAAAAAAACGGCTTTGGCTTATACATGGATCAGCTTACATTTGGATATACAGTCAAGCCTCTATTTAACAGTCACTAAATCCCCCATAAAAGTTCGTTATATAGAGGTTCATCTTTCAATATACTACATAAAACAAATTTTACATTAATATACACTATTTATTAAAAAAAGTAATTATTCACTCATTTTTGTAAATTATTTCCTATTTATTTTGTATATATTACAAGGGAAAAAAAAGAGAGAGAAACTGCAAGGAAAACAAGAAAAAAGAATGTCGAGGAATAACACTGTATTTTCAACTTTAAGAAAATAACTTTATATATTAAAATTAATGAATTTTAAGGACATTTTCTAATTTATAGCATACAAGTAATTTTAATCATACATTATTTTATGACTAGAAATTCTAAACATATATTACCACATGTATCCTTAAATTTAATTAATCATAAAATCTGTTAAGTTTTTTGTTTGAAAAAAAATGCTTTGTTTCATAATACGCCTCACATCTTTGAAATGCACTAAAAATCCCTTCGGGCGTATTTTCTTCACACTGTAATTGTTGTTGAATTCTTTCAAATGAATTTATTCTTTCATCATAAAAAGGTTATTGATTTTTGCATTATCCTTTTTTTCATCTTCGTTTTCATTGCAATCCAATGCTGTATTTTTATTTTTCAAACTGTACAAAATATATCTGATTCAATTAGTGATCCCAAGGTTTCAGCTTCAGAATTAAGGGGGGGAATCATCAAGCAGCGCATCATCCATAATTTCTTGTTTTTCATTTAGCTGTATCCTTTTTTTATTATTTTTTCCATTTCTTCTAAAGCAATGTCATCTTCATCCTCTGTACTTGCCGAATTCTTACTGCTAACAAAGAATCCAACTTTGACAGAACTGTTCTGAATGGTACAATCTGTGACATCATAGCTCCACGCTTTCAAAGTTTTGACATATTTTCCCTTAAGTTGATATTTAGCATGGATTGATTGTTTTTGAGAACAGTGATAACTTTTTGCAGTATCCTCTTGCGATAGTGTATTTTAAAAAATTTTATCACCCCTTAATCCATTGCCTGCAGTTTTGATGTAGTGTTTAATGGCAATTAAAAAACTGTAATATTTTTGAATTTTTGGTTGATTTCCTTTGGATGGGCAAGGAATTATTTAGAAGGAGAGCAATTTTGCAACGCTCTCTATGTTTGTCCAACCTTCACAAATTTCACATCACAAATGTTCATTTCTGACATCATCCCAGATTTTTTGTTAAAGTCATAATCAACTTCCAAACATTTTACACTTTCAAAACATCTTGGGGTTTTGCTTCTTCCTATAACTAATAGTTTTCATTTCTGATGTGTCCAGTTATATTTGCTCCTAACTTAACAATTATTCTTGCTTTGCTGTGTTTTCCCGCAAAGCATTTCTTCCTTTTAAATGTTAATGTTTTTTTAGGTGAACCTTGAAAAAAATAAAGGTCTCATCTGCATTAAAGATATTTTCTGGCTTATAATCTTTTAAAATTTTACTCAGTGTCTCTGTTATCCAATTTTTAATGTCATTATCATTAACATCTTTACTTTCCCCAGATAATACTTTTGCTTCAATTCTGTATCTTTTCTTAAATTTTTCAAAATCAAATGTCATTTAATATATCAGTGTAAATTGGCTCTGTGAATTTTCTTATGTTATTTAAGATCATTTGTTTATATATCTAGAAATCAAATTCATAAAAAAAAAGGTAAGAAATCAGTTAAGAAAATGTATTAATACCCACAGATTATTTCAAAACAAATTTCATGTCAAGTTCAGATTAATGCAAGAGGAAACATTTTTCATCTTAGTTTCTGTAATTAAATGTTTTGAATTGAACTTTTATGGGATTTAAAAAAATAATTCCAAAATATTTAAATCCAATAAAACTCAACAACAAATGTTGAACAAATCAAAAAATGTGAAATAAAGCATCAGTGATCCTTAAAACCAAATCAATATTCGTGAAAAAACATTACCACTTGCTATAAAAATAGAAAGGAATGAAATTATTACTTCTGGAAATAGTAATGTTATTTCTCCAATGGTTTTCAAATATTTTATTTATGTTATAATTTTAAGTTTGAATGCATTTGCTGAAACATTCGATTTTTATTGCAATCTTGAAAGATAATTTGTTTATTTTAAGATACTAGTAATCAATTAGTATTTGATACATCTATTATTATTAAATCAATACTTTTTTTTTGTAGATGGGTTAAATAATTTGAAAAGTGGTAATAAAATACCCTTAATGATTATGATACTATTTTAAAATTCATGTAATGAAGAAATATGTACAAAAAATAATGTATCATCTTACTAACATCAAATGGGAATTTATTGTTTTATTATTCAAACTTAAGTGTTTGCTATAAATTAGATATAATTTAATTAAACACTGATTTGTATTACTAATATAAATATTTCATTTTAGTGCAGTCCTTTTGATTTTCTGAAACTTGTTCAAGCTTTCATGAAAATTAAATCGGAACTTCTTAGCATCAGAGATAAAGTATCATTTGAAATACATGTTCCTAGGACTAAGATTTTATTGACAGATCTTCCTAAGTTACTGAGTGATGTGGACAGATTTTTGAGTAATATTAATATTGATGCTGCTAGGTTTGTTTCTTTATTTTATTGCATATTTTTTTTAACTGTCATAACACTTTTAAAAACTCCCCCTATCTTGGTAGTCTCCAACCGAAATAGTATAACTATTTTCATTCAAGAAAAGTTATGACATATGAAAATTAATTTGACTTTTTGTGATGAATAATATAAAATATAGTTAAAAGAGAATTTACAAGTACTCATTTAAAGTTTATCCTAATGAAAGACAAAAACTTGAACATAATTTTGAAAGTAGTTTACATGTTAATATAGTTAGTAGTAAAAATATTTTAATACTTTTTTTTTTTCATTACAAAGGTTTTAGAAGTCCAAGTAGAGAGCTTCGATATTTTAACTTTTGAAACAAAAATAAAAAATTTCTCATATGATTGTTTTAAATCAATTAGTGTTTCACAATTTTTTTAAGTTGAGAAGTACTATAGTCACATTTATATCATGATTTAGTGTTTGTTTAGTTTTCATGTATTAGGGGGAGAAAAGTTGGAAAATTGCAGATTGTGAAGTGAAAAGTAACTTTGCTAGGAAATTTACAAACTTAACTCTTCATGTGTATAAATTTTATGCTTTTTTCCCCTTGACACTTTAACAGCTGTAAACTTGAAAACACTGTTTTTAAAATGTTCTTATTTGATTAATCCACTCTATGTCTTTTACTTGAAAAAATTGATAACTTTTCATTAAAAATCGGTTTATAATTTCCCTCTGCCTTGGAATTTTTTTGAAGGAAATTATTTTAGAATTTTTTTTAATTATCTTGTAATACTCTATTTATTGGAAAAATTTATATTAATGAGATATTATATATAAATTTTAAAATATAAATTTATTATATATACAAATTAATTTGTAAATTTTTACCCCAAAGTACCTAAACCTAGAATTAAATTATGATTATCCTTAAAATTATATCTAGCTATTTTCTGAAACTAATCTCTGTAATCCTTTTTTTAGGGAAGGAGATAAAACTAAAGTTTTCCAGGATATATCAATGTATCCTGCAATTCAAAAATGCCAGTTTGAAATATCAGATTCTGAAAAGAAGTTAAATGACTTAAGACCACAGATTTGTAAAATTCTGAAAATGATAAATTTCAAATATACTTCTGTAGCTCTTCAAAAGGTAAGGTAAAAGGTGCTGAAGTGTACATATTTTTATATAATTTTCTTGGAAACTTTTTGTGTATCATGCATTTAATGAAATTCTGAAGAAGAAAAAACTTACAATTTAAATTCATTATCTTTTCATATAATGTTAATTCCTTGATTTTATATAGTAAAAAAATAAATAAAAAAATTTTAAATGTGATTCAATTAGTTTTTTTAGTATATTCTATGATGGTTTAAATTCCTAAAGTTTTAAAAAGCATGAATAAATTTAATAGAAACAAGCAATTGATTTCAAAAACATGTTACAATGAGTTTTAATTAATATGGAGGCCGTTAGCTATGTATGTGTTTTTTCTGGATTTTCAACATTGCAACTTTTTAAACTGCTATTAAAAATTCATATGATTAATCTGTGAGTAGAATTATTTTAAATTGAATGAAAATATAGCTACTTTATAATGTTAAAAATAATACTTAAAATGGTTTGTACTTTTATAATTTTAAGATATTTTGATCAGAAATTGAAATCTGACTTATGTAAACAAATTTCATGAAAAATAATGTCACCTTATATATATATATATAGTTATAGATCTAAGTATAACTAGTCAAGAAACTGTAAGAAAGTATAACTAGTATAACTAGTCAAGAACTGTAAGAAATATTAGCCACTATAGTACAATAGCAAACTTTTGGCCTTAGAAACCAAGAATGCTGGTTTAAACAATGTTTTGGGGCCAACCAACCTTCACCTGTAGTTTATCTATACTATTGTGCCATTATAAATATGTAATTATTACAAAATAAAATACACTAATGCTGATTTAATAAACTATAACCAAAAAAATTTAATCAAATGCCTACTAATATATAGAGTTAAAAATCTTTGTATAAAATATTGCTAAGATAATAAAACTTACCAGCCGGCTGGCTGGCATGGTTGGTTTGTCTCTGGCCTTCTGCACCTAAGGTTGCGGGTTCGATCCTGGTCCAGTTCGCCGCGGTAGCCGAGTGGTATAGGTATCGGACTGTGGCTTGCTTTGTCACAGGTTCAAGCCCAGTACCACTAAAGACCCGCCGTGTAGGGCAGCGATGCACGTTAAATCTGTCGAGAGCTAAAACGTCCTCCTGTTGGTGTGGTAGTTAGGAGAGGGGGTGCCAGCTCAGGTGTCGTCCACGTCACTTGACCATGGTTCAAAATTACGTGGTCCGTCGCCAACAGCCCTCGTGTAGCTGAACAGTGCGACGTTAATATTCAATCAATCAATCAATCGATCCTGGTCCAAGTTGGTGAATTTTCATGGTGTACAAAATCAACAGCGTCCATGACGCATGATTATATGGCATGTAAAAAATCTCTTGAGTGTTTTTTGGCTTAGGGGGCTCTCGGTAAAATTAGACTCCAAAGAATGGTTTAGCATCCTCAGAGCTGAGATGCCTCCTTGTGGGGAGGAAATTGGGTGTCAAAATTATTTGTGGTAATTGGTATATTATTGTGGTGGCACACTAAAAAGTGATACCAGCTCCTGGGGAATGTACTACGCCAATGTGGAGCCCCATTAAAGAAGATAAAACTTACCACATCAACACATCACCTAATTAATATTCCCTCCAATACAAAAGGAAGTAAGAGTAGCACCACATAAAAGTACAAATTAGTAAAACAAGATCAAATGAAAGTCTGTATATATACTTAAAAACCTAAAATATTGATAGGAAAATTATTGGAATTAAGAGGCCCCTTAAACACATACATAGTAGTTCTAATATGAAATAAAATATACTTAATTTTATTAAACATGTAACGCCATCTTGTGAGATAATTGAGTAACTGTACAATTAATAATAATGAGAGGAATGAACAACATTATTGGGGAGGGGGGAAATTTTTTTAAACCTAATGCAAATATTACTACATTTTGTCATTTAACTTAAAACCATTAGAATGTAATTGTAAAAAAAAAATTACCATGGTATTAACGTTTACAACAAAATGACTAATAAAGTTATTAAGATTTAAAATATTTTAGATTTATCACTAACATATTGTTACAGCTAATTTAGTTACAAATAATATTTCTAAATATAGAAATTGATGATGTAGTTCCTATACGGCACAAAATCAAAAGCATCTTTTATCATTAATATACATAATTTATTATCCATGATATACAATGAGACATCTAAGTAATCCCTTTTACGTGTAAAAGGATTATTGTTAATTTTAACTAGGTTTAAGTAATCAGGATAAAAATTAATATATTGGGGTTAAAATTATCATTTTTACCAAGAATAATTAAATCTATATATATAAATGTCATAATCATTATTAATAATACATTTATTTTGATAATATAATGTGAATATAAATTATCCAAACTATTGCTGGCAGGTGCATCTTGAGGCAAACCTATAATTATTTTATAAAGAGTACTCTTTAACTTGATAGTTTTCTTTTAAAACTAAATCTATGAGAATTTTAAATATGTGAAAATTAATATCAAGATTATAATTACTGTAATTTTCTAAAATTACTGTAATATCATTTATATCAATGGCATTAAAAAGATCCTTAAAATCAAAACTATGAAGTGAATAAATATTTTTATTTTAAAAAAATTCTATAATATCTTGGCTATTTTTAATTAGCTTTATTATTCTGCTAGTTGATGAAATTTAGAAGATTATGTAGCATTTTACCTGCAGTAGTAATATATGTTTTAAAACCATTTATAACTGTACAATATATATATATATATATATATATATATAAATTCTCTTTAATTTCATCCAAATAACTTTTTAAGTTATAATGGTCCTGACTCTTCAGGACTCGTGCATAAATAGTTAACTAGCTTGCCCAACTAACAAGATTTAATCATAAGTTTATCTCTTAAAAATTAATAGCTCAGCATATCTAAAGTCAGATTTCATTGTAAAATATCTTTCCACAAGTTACAAGCTCCATTCACGGAAGTCATATAGATTTTGGAACTTCCAGTTGCTGCTTCTTATAAAAGCTCTCATTTCCAGAGAAAATTTGCCTGTTTCTTGTCCTTCGTCATGCAGTCTTTTAAAGTTTTTGTCCATCTTTTGTTCTGTGTTGTGCTTCTGTATGTAGCTGTTTAAAATGTCCTTGTACATCAAAGAAATGTGTATTCAAAAGTACCAAGCTTCTTCAAGTATGCCACAACATAATAAACATAGTAGTTATTAACCTTTAAAAAATCTTCTCAGTGAAAAGCATTTCATACATATACATTGGCTAGTTTCAGTAAAAAATTTCAACTGAAAAGTTTTTTTTTTTTTTTTTTTTTTTTTGTATGTGTTTCAGTAGTTAGTGTTTAAAAAATAATTATAATGTGATGTTCCTATGTTGTTATTCATTTCATTATTTTCTCTTTGTTTTTCCCTTTCAGTATCTAATAGAAGTTCCAAATAGTAACTTGCATCTAGTTCCCAATGACTGGCTAAAAATCAGCTCGTAAGAATTACAGTATTTTTTATGCAGAATAATTTTTTTAAAAAGAAAATGCTTTTAAGATGCTATTAGATTTATTTGTTTTAACTTAGATTTTTTTATTTTATATATGAAGCAAATCATTTGGATCTTCAATTACCTTTTTAATTTGATAAGAAATAATTTATTCTTAACTTTAAAAAGGAATGCAAAAATAAATAGAAATCAATTATCTATGAATTGTATATATTATAAATTTTTAAAAAATTATTTAAAGCTTGTTATATGTTTTTGTAATGCATATGCACTGCTAGCCACCGTAAATGCAACACCCTGAAGGAAGCATGCAAATAACATGAAATTTACAACATGCATTAGCAGAGGTGAGATATGCAAATGCACTTTGAGGTGAGAATGCACCTCAAAGTGCTATTTAAGGCTTGAAGATTTCGACGATTTCAAGTTCGGTAGTTGTGTTTTTCTTGTGGTTTTTTCAAAAAATGATCAGTTACATCTCGTAGAAAACAGCAACCAGCTTTTGATTAAGTATCCGAGTTCAACAGAGGAAGGATAGTGGCCTACCGAGATTGTGGGTTATCTTTCAGGGAAATCGGTATCTGTGTTGGAGGAAACCAAACTGTAATGCGGATATGTGACCGTTAGATGCAGGACGGTATGTCGGACAGACGTGGGCGATCGCATCCACCTCAGTGCACCACTTCACGTGAGGACAGGCAAATTGTGCGCATGGCAGTGATGGATTGCTTAGTCACATCACAAACCATAGCCCAGCACATTGAGTCTGTAACGCATCATTCAGTGTCTGTGTGTACCATTCGACGCCCTTTACAGCAGTGTGGTCTGTGTTGGCGTATACTAAATTAAATGCCCATAAAATTCCAAGTTATTACAACTCAATAGTAGGTAAAAGTATTTAGCAGAGTATTTATGGCAGGGCAGCGTTTGCTGAAGTAAGAGATGGCTAAAAAAAGAAAAACACATATCATTCACAGTGCACAATAAGTGGTAAAAAAAGAACAAACGTCATTAAGAAATAAACTCTTTTTATTTCAGCTAAATGATAAAAATAATTAAATCAAATAGTAATATTAAAAAGAAAAAGTTATTTACAAAAAAAAAAAAAGAAATTATGGTAGCTCTTTAATTCTTAAAAGAAAAACAAAATAAAATAATTATTTACCCATTCCCTTTCTGATGCAATTCAAGTTTTACGAAGCACCTCCGATGCTATTCCCGTCGAGAGAAAAAAAAGAGAAAGTGAGTCATTCGAATTTTTCTAAAAACACCTGTTCAGCCAACGTAAGAATGACATCATCAACATATGACGTCATTCCTGCCGATATTTGAATAAAAATACTTTGCATAACACTGAAAACGATTTTTAAACACCACTTATCGGTGGCAAAACAAAATATCCTTTTAATGTTAAAATTAATTAGAAAAATGCTAAAGTAAATTAAGACAAATATGTATATCGGAGAAAGAAAATATATTATGGCCGAAGATAAGAATATTTAGGGTAATTAGTGCTAACAGTCTGACCACAAGATGTCCATTGCTTGGTCTACTCTTGACGCAGAACCACAGACATCTCTGCCACCAATGGTGCGATGAAAGAAGGATGTGGGTGGCAGAATGGAATGAAGTTGTCTTTACTGACGAGTCATGCATCTGTCTGCAACACCATGATGGTCGGATTCGAGTCTGGAGACACCGTGGAAAGAGGATGCTGAACAGCTGCGTTATGTACCACCACACTGGTCCTGCACCGGGTATTATCAAGGCCATCTTGAAAGGACCAGGCTACAACAGGGTTTTGATGATGTCACGAAAGGAGGGAAAGCTTTTCTACGCGCATTCGCTCTGTGAGGAATATAAAGCTTTGAACATTTATTTCTTTTCATGTCGGACTAAAATTTCCACGCATTTATATGGATTATTTTTTTTACTTCTCACTTAGAATATTTTCTGATGAAAGTTATGCATTAACACGCTAGAAGGATGCATAATATTTTACCGGGAAAAAGGGACAAAATCATTCATGAAGACTCCTAACATTATAAGAAAAAACTGACTCAATGTAAAATAACTTCAATCAGATAAAATAAAAAAAAAAACATTTACCTGCAAAGAAAATTTGAAAAGTGTTGAGCATTAGAGGCATATTAATAAAAAATCATGTGAATTTAGAAACATTTTGCTGGGGTTCCTTTTTCCTGCGAAATGACATTATTTTATGCTCATAGAATCAATTAATCATAACAAAAAAAAGGAATTATAAAAAAAAATGCATGAAAAAATATATACAAATATAGAAATGACAAACAGTTTTAGACACCACAGTAATTATATAGTAAAAATAGATTAATTAATCAATTAAAATAATTCATTCATTCAATATTCAAAAATATAAAATAATTTCAATCTAATAAAATTAAAAAGAAACATTTACTTGTAAAGAAAATTGGAAAAGTAAAGTATTTGAGGCATATTATTACATAAAAAATGCATATGACATGAACAGCTTAGACACCATAATAATTATATAGCAAATATGGAACGTTAAAAATATGTATACATTAGTAAACACACTTACCTATAAATAATCAGAAAAAAACTTTTTATGGAATACATCATTAATGAGGCAACATACTGATTAGTTTCAAATTTTGAATCATTTGCATTTGTGATGATATTATTTAAATTATTAACTACATTTTTATGCATCTGCATTAAAATTCAATATTATGCTATGGTAAAAATATCTAAAAATCAAACAAAAGTTTTGAAATTAAAAAGGTAACATTTTACATACTTTGAATGCTAAAATCTTTCTGAAAAAATTTTAAATGAATAACCTAAATAAATAAATAATTTTTCTTCAAATAATAGTTAGTATATAACAATTAAACATGTTCATAAAATGTATGTAGTATAAAAAAATTACAAGGATATACATGCTCAATGAATAACATATGAATCGATAATTGAATATTTAAATAAATAAAACAGAAAAATATATAAAGCAAACATTAATTTAAGTGGCCTTAAATTTCATGTATTAGTATGAAATAAATTATTACTAAGTAACTTATGAAAAATAGATTTTGTAAGAATGAAACAAAAGTAATACATCCATATATATTTTAGACAAAATTTTTGATTACCGTAAAATCCGGCATATAACGTGCAGTTTTAACACAAAAAATAAGATCAAAATTTGAGGGTGCACGTTAAACGCCGGATATACAAACGATACCTTTAAAAATAATAAAAGAGATGACCATAAAATAAATTGCTTCTACACATATTGAAATACTGTTTATTTAAAAGAAATGAAATGCCTTATGGAATAAAACAGTTGTAGATCTTGAAGTATACTATTTTTTCAAAAGTCTGGGATAATACCTCAAATAAATGTCTTCAAAAAATAAGAGCTTTCCATATGTACATTTCGGGTTTCTTCATAAAAAAAGGAGGTGCATGTTATGCAGCGAATATACCTTAAAGTTAATAAATGGAGCTTGAAAGTATAGGTGTGCGTTATATGCCGAATTTTACGGTATTTAAAATTTGGGAATAATCAAGTTTTGAGCAAGAGCATAGAGCTGTGATGAATTTTTATGTTATATTTTTTTTAAAATGTTTCATTTAAAATTTCAATAATAAAAATTAAAAATATATATGTTTTAAATTTTCAAATTTTGAAATACTTTTTAAATGTTTTCTTTTTTTCTTTTCTTATGTCTTAATTTGAATAATTTTTCCTTTATTTTTAATATTCTTTTAAACATAAAATTAATTATTTTTTATTCTTGAATTAAGGACAAAACACGTTTCACGTTTCAAATCTCCTGAAATTTTACAACTTTGCAACAATTTAGACCAACAAAAAGAATTGATGATTAAATATTCAAATGATGCTTGGTCTACATTCCTAAAGTAAGAAATTCTATAATTTTATTTTATTTCTTCGATACCTATTTGATGCAACATATTAACTTTTATTTATTTTTATTTTTTTAGTGAATTTGGAGCACATTTTTACAAATATAAAAGAGCCATATCTTATTTGGCTGAATTAGATTGCTACTTAAGTTTGTCAAAGGTGGCCAAAGAAGAAAATTACTGTAGGTATGCCTTTCTAAAATGCATGGATTCTATGTAAATTTTAGAATTTTCTCTCATGTGCTATATTTTAAACTGGTGAAATATATGGTTCAAATACATTTAGTTAATAGTTTTTTCATTATTGAATTTGTTATATACGTATTATTTATGTCCTTTGATATGTGTACGTGCAGTTTATCTTTATTACACATTTTATATATTATGTAAAAAGCATTTATTTCATATGGGTTCTTAAATTTTGTCTTATGAATACTTAAATGTATAGAAAGAGATAAATTTTAAATGTTTCAACTCAGCTTCACATTTTACGTCAAGCTAAAAATTTTGAAAATTTATTGCAAAATATTGCACAAAAATAGTGCTGAATATTATAAAGTTATTTGCTATATTTGTGTATGAAGCAACAAACAAATCAAATGTCAGTAGATTCAGTAAACATCACATTGCGTAGAAAGAAAAAGAGTTCAGCTAGGGAATTTACATTTTATACCAAATGATGTAGATTGCCATCCTGTATAGGGAGGGAGGGACAGATCTTTTATTATATTTTTAAGAAAAGTACTTTTTATGAATATATCTCAATCACCTCTCACATGACAAAAATTGGTGTTATGCAAACTGTAAAAAATTTGTGTTATTTGATAATTTTATATCTTTCTAATAAGTGTTGTCATATTTAGCATCATTTATCTAATTTTAATGCTTGTGTCCATTTTAGCACAAGTAATAAAACTCTTTCGTATATATGTCCGTAATGAATTTTTAATATTTTCAGTGGTGACTAAAAAAAATTTACATATTTTTCAGACCTTTAATGATGGACGCTAGTAAAACAATATTCAATGTTCAACAAGGCCGTCATCCTGTGAACGAAAAAATTATGGGAGAAGGAAATCAATTTGTTGCAAATGACGTTGAATTAAATGTGAGTTTTGTAATAAATATTAATTTTTAAAATACATAAATGACTAAATGTTTTTTTTTTTGTTAATATTGCTTGCAGATGTAATTTAATTATTTTTTCAAGAATCATAAGTGGTAATTCTAGTTCAACTGTTCACCTGAAATGTCAAATAGGTATTAGTCAGGGAAGATGTTTATAAGTTTAAATTCAATAAAACTATGATTCATTTACATGGAAAGAAGTTTCAAATCTAAGAATTAAAGTGACAATAATTCTTTATTCAGTATTTGAAGAGGGTAGGAAAATTTGAATATCTTCTGTATTTTTTTTGCATTTATTTATCCACAAAATTTTGAGTATATCTAGTTAATTAAATAAATGAATTTTTTTTCATATTAATACCCAATCAGCTGTCATTTTTCTTTTAAACGTTCAGTTTTTGAGAGTGATTTAGCTGAGTGGTCACGAATTCGAGCCCAACATTGTTGAATTTTGAGTTGTGAGTAATTGTGTCACTGAAGACTTACCATGCTTAGGAGCTGATTCATTCAAAGTCCTCAAGTTTATGTGGTGTGGAATTTGGAGAGTATGTTGTCCTTATTACTTGTCCACAGTTCAAAATTTGTGATCAACTGCCAGCATTTTCATACAGCTTCCAAATGTGATGTAAATTAAATAAGTTTGAAAGATTAATATATGAAATAGCATATTGAATCCATCAAGTTAAACATTTTTGTTTTGATCTATAGCTTTATTCCAATGTTTTAAATGCTTCAATGCATCTATTGTTGTATAGAGATAAAAATTTTGAAATCATTACATATTCTTATTACTGACTGCATAGCATGAAAAACCTATTTTTATATACTATAGCTTAATAAATTACTGAACTTTTTCATTACCCTTGATATATTATTTTAAAAAAGTATTTCTTTAATTTTTTGTTCAAAAATGTCAAATACTGTAATTTTCATGTTGAACAATTCTATGGGAGGGGGGTCATTTTTTTAGTACTATTTGAGTGGCTATCCTTCCAATTATAATTTTTGTTTATTTCTTAATCTTTTTCTTGTTTACTTAGGAAAAGATTCTTTATAGCTGCCCATTCAGTATAGTGGTTAGTGACACTGACTGTTGTGCCATTGGGCTTGAGTTCAAATCCTGAAGAAGGCATAGATATTTGTAAATGTATAGTGCGCTTGCAGCTTGGTGGTACTCTAAATAGTTATAGAGCCACCAGTCCTCGCATTAGGTTGGTGGAAGAGGAAGAAAGGTGGGAGGCCTTTGTCCACTCCCAGGGTGTTATCTCTCAAAATTGGGGTGGAATCAAGCCAAATTTCAGTCACCTGAATGGTGCTTGAAGCTATGGCTAATGACAGCCATAAATGCTTAGTTCTTTGCCGCAATGTATTTCGGGGGTCTTGATCTGATGTTACTGTCAATCAGGTGGCATTACTAATATAACAAGATTCTTTATCATTGAATGATGAAATACTCATTTTACTCTTGGGAGATTTTTATAATTTTTAATTTTTATTAATTTATACTTTTAATTTAATTTTCAATTTCTGTACTTTTAATATGCTACAATTATGTAATTAAATTAAGTTTAACTTTTAATTATTAATGAAGCTATATAGCATTTATAATCCAACAAATTGTATTGGTTGTAAACATTTTTCTTGTATCTTCTACATATGTATTGTTAATGCAGTCTGGCTGGGTATTTTAACTGTGCAAACTTTTTAGAGGGATGTTATAAGCAAACTTATAAAACTACTAATAATTTTATTTATTCTTCCCAGGAACAAAAAAGATGCATGATTGTCACTGGTCCCAACATGGGTGGGAAAAGTACATATGTGCGTCAATTAGCTTTAATTGCAATAATTGCTCACATGGGTAGTTATGTTCCTGCTGAAACTGCTAGTGTGCCTCTTTTTGATGCTATTTATGTCAGGTGAGTTCTTTTTTCTGGAAATTCAGACTGTAAGAAATGTCTTTTAAAGGATAAGAATTATTTAAAATTTTGAATGTTTTCATTTATTATATGTTCTAGTATTTAACAAGCTCTTCAATCCAAAAAAGTAAGATTAAAATTTACAGGTGCTTTCTATACACTGAGTATAAAAATTATGTGATTTAAAAATAAGAAAAAGATTATATCACTACATGTACCTCAAATGTTGTTTATTTAAGGGAAATGACATACTTATGAACTTTTTTTTGCCGTAGAACTAAATTTTTCTATCAAATAAATCAACTACATGAACTCTAAATTACCTTAAAGTTTTCATCATTTGCCTTCATTTCCAGTTTTCATTTCTTTTTACCCACTTTAA
Organism: Trichonephila clavipes; assembly: GCA_019973935.1. Classification (NCBI taxonomy): domain Eukaryota; kingdom Metazoa; phylum Arthropoda; class Arachnida; order Araneae; family Nephilidae; genus Trichonephila; species Trichonephila clavipes. The sequence continues at coordinate 155,456 of BMAU01020520.1, read as the reverse complement.
ATAAACATACTATGTTTCTTGTTACAATAAATCTATATTGATGGTTTTCTAGGATCCAGTTCACTCTACACCTTATTCTAGGAGAGGTCATTTCATTACTCCTTTAAACAAAGCACATTTATTCTTTGACATATTAATTATAGTTTCATTTTTTCCCCCATTCACAAATTGAACTTTCACCAACACCTAACATCCCTTTTGCAGTAGGATTTCAGTTTTGTTTCACAAATGAATGATTTTACATTTAAAACCAGCATTGTGTTTGTTTCATTTGGCAGAACACATGTTTACTACTAAAAGGAACTCTGGAACAACTACATTTCACTTATAATTCCATTAATTCGTTTGGGTTGGAAGTATATTCTTATCTCACATTGTGTCTTCCCTTTCTTAAAAATATAGAATAATATTCTTGAGAAGTGTAAATACCAATGTGTGCAGCTCCATTAGAGAAGGTGGCCGCGGTAGCCGAGTGGTATAGGTATCGGACCGTGGCTTGCCTTGTCACGAGTTCGAGCCCAGTACCACTAAAGACCCGCCGTGTGGGGCAGCGATGCACGTTAAATCTGTCGAGAGCTGAAACGTCCTCCCGTTGGTGTGGTGTGGTAGTTAGGAGAGGGAGGTGCCAGCTCAGGTGTCGTCCACGTCACTTGACCATGGTTCAAAATTACGTGGTCCGTCGCCAAAAGCCCTCGTGTAGCTAAATAGTGCGACGTTAATAATAAATCAAATCAAATCAATCCATTAGAGAAGAAGACATTCTTGTGCATATCTGCATTCAACCCTCTCTGTTTGCAGAACTATTTACTATCTACACTTTTAAAATTCATAGGTAAACGTATCTATGTATGTATCCCAATTTTCTCAAGAACCACAAGACGCAGAAACTAGCAGAAGGTATCAAAATTTAGGGAATGATCCGAGGAATCCGTTTTGACCATTTATATTCCAATTAGTTTAAAAGATATTAATTAAAAACACAAAAATCTTCCGATATTTTAAAGATTATTTTACCATTCTAACCGAAGGAAAGCGTGGCATGGTTGATTAAGGTACTGCTTTTTAAAATGGCAGTTCCCAGGTTCGAACCTGAAGAGGAATAACAAAATGGGATATCGAAAAAATAAATTTTTATTTTAAAGGTATTAATCACCAAAATTTTAGGAATTTGACGTTTTATCTATATAAATATTGCAGATAAAACAAGCGAAATATTTTTTTTAAAAAATACTTACATAAAGAAATGTTTAAAACTATTTCAAAATAAATTTAGAAATTACCTTCTTTTTTTAAAAATTTATGGAATGGTTCGGTATTTTTTTTTAAATAAAAAACATTCAGGCAGAATTTCTCTCTCTTTGAATATAACACATTCTTAACAATTCAAACTAATTACACTGTAAATGGTTTTCATTAACTATTTTTTTTATACGTAATCTGTACAAAGATTGGTAAAATATCTTAAAAATTACGGTTTAAAAAAATGTGTTTTTCATCTTTTTTCTCTTTTGTGATAAATTAAATAATTCTAATTACATTCTTTATTTTTGTTTGACCATTTATATTCCGATATTCCAATTAGTTAAAAAGATATTAATTAAAAACCTTAAAATGCATCATGGCGCCATCTGCAGAGAATATCGAAAAAAATTTCTGTTTTTACAAAACAACGAAACTTTGCATACAAATAAATTTATTTAAATCTGTACAAAGATTGATAAAATATATCTTAAAAATTACGGTTAAAAAAACAATATCTTTCTTTCAATTTAATTATTTTACAATTTTTTAAATATTTTCGGAACTTCTTTTTTTATTCAGAGGTTTTTAAAACATGATCTAATAATTTTGTTATTTTTAAAATTTCTGTTCCATACATAAACTATTCTTTTTTTAAAAAAATGTACTTTTGAGTTACCGGTGGCTGCAAAATTAAACGAAAAAAATTGCCTAAAATGTCAGTAATAATTAATTATAATTACATTCTTTATTTTTGTTTCATACTTTTTGATTACAAAAGCAATCATTTCAATAGCTATCTGTAATTTTTTCTTTTATTAATTACTTATAGAAATTTGATTTTAATAAATATATAGATGTTTTTTCAAAAGGATTATTTCTATTTTTTCATTACTAAAGGAATTCCTTGTTAACTAAAAAGTACATCGTCTATTATTTATATGAAGTTTGCAAGCATTAAAATAAAAATGAAGCCCGAAAAAAATCTTTTACTTTAACGAATAACGAAATGATACATTCAAAAAAATCTACCTTTATTTTAAAGCTCAATTCAATACTTATTCCAGAAGGAACCGACGGCGCGATTGTTAATCGGCTGCGCTTTATGAAACGGTAGTTGCCAGGTTCAAAACTGAGGAGGCAGAAACTTTCAATTTCACATTACACTACTTTTTAAAGCTTTACTCTTAGCATCAGAGTCGTTTTCTTTTTATTATTGCTTCACATTAATAATTTTTTTAATTCTAACGCAATATTTTTTTTATAAGTCGTACATCGAAATATAATGCTATATCTTATCTGTGAGAAGGAGGGGAAGATAGAACAATAATTTTACACTAAAAAGAACCGTGTTCGGTCTATAGAGGGGGAAAAGAAACCTCTCTTAAATCAAAAATAAGTGGAATGGAGCAAATTTCGAAAAAAGGAAATTTTTTTACATAATTTTAGAAATCACTCTTACACTCTTAGTGCGCTTACAAACACACACACATAAATGCTGGTGTCAAGAGGAAAATAGAAAGCCCGAGCAACACTGGGCTAAGCGGTGGAGGGGGGAGGGGAGAATTCATTTTGAAAAGGAGTATTAAAAGTTCTGATTTTGTGAAAGAAAGGGAAAATTTATAACAGTAGTGATAGCCCGTGCAACGCCGGGCCATGCAGCTATTTTGAAAAGGGGAAATTTTTTGACACAATTTTAGAAATCACTCACATTGTGCGCATAGAAACACACACACAGAAATGCTGGTGTCATGAGGAAAAGAAAAAGCCCAAACAATGCCGGGTTAAGCGGTGGAGGGGGAGTCATTTTGAAAATGAGTATTAGAAGCTCTGATTTTGTGAAAGAAAGAGAAAATTTATAACAGTAGTGATAGCCTGTGCAACGTTGGGCCATGCAGCTAGTTACTACATAAAATCTGTTGAGGCTCAAAGTGTCCTTCCATTAGTATAGTGTGGAAATTTGTAGAAGGGGGTGCCAGCTCAAGTATTGTGTTTGTCATGTAACATTATGACCTCTGTTGCCATTTTATCCCTTGTATTACTTCAGAGTATGATACAAATTAAATTATAATTTCAAAGTTAATCTATACATATAAATAAAAACGGAGTGTCTGTTTGTAATTTGAAATTAACAGTTTTTTACTATATGCATTTAAAAGTATATACGGTACTTATATGAAAAAATCAATTTTTTAAATTTTTGTCTATCTCTGTTTATTGTGGCTAATCTCTGAAGTGGTTGGACCAATTCAGGAACTTTCAATGGCAGATAGCTAATGTTATAAGGAGTAACTTAAGGCTACTTTTATTTTAGAAAAAAAATTGGGGTTCTGCAAAAATAAAATTAAAACCTATCAAATAGTGAACAATATCAGATACAAATAGGGATTATTTTATTTCGCGAGCCTTCAGTCTCAACAATTTCTAGCAGTTATATTAAACTTTTTTGTTTCATTAGGTTGCTGCCATTTGCGACATTTCCCTTCATTTCCTTTGATCCTAATGATTTTCCAGTCCTCACCCCCATCAACAGTGTCAAAGGTCATGCATCCCTCTCACCCTTTTCTCAACAAAAAACAAAGTAAAAAAATAAAACAAAAAAGAAACATAGATTCACAAATTAGAAGAATGACATTATACTTATAGCATAGGTATTTCTTAACGTAGAATACATAACTGTTAAGTTTCCGTAAACTTTGTGAATTGAATAAATACTTTTTTGTTAAATTCCATGCGGACGAAGCTGCGGGGGGGTAACAGCTATTTAAGATAGAATAAATGTATCAGAAAATAATAGTAAGTATTACACATCCAGATACAAATTATTTACACTATTTTAAGCGTTTATTACTCAAAATTTGTAACAATGTGTTTCTTTTGCCTACCAGAAGGAAGGTGTTTTCAAAAATCGATCCACAGGAGAAAAAATCTTTTTTTATCAGCTATTATATCTACAGACTTAAAATGTAGCAAACAGGTTTTTTGTTCTACTGAAGTATGCAAAAAGCTTTTTTTTTTTGTTTAATTCACATAAAATTAACTCATTAAAAACTTCTTTATCCTTCAATCTGCATTGTTTAATTTTTCACTTCATCTGTGCAAAGAACGGGTATACCAGCTACTTAAGTAATAAAGTCAATTCAAATCCCTTTTCACATGTCAATTCAGTATATCATTGTTCAAAAGATAATTACATCATAGATTAAATTTCAGATTTCTCTGCAAAGAAAAAGATACATGTTATATGGGTAACGTACCTAAAAATAAAAAATATATATAGTTTGAAATTATAGGTTTTGTGTTATATATGCTGGATTATATGGTGAATAATGTGTATTTAAAGCATAATAAAATAAGTAACATAAAAAAAAAGGTTTTTAAGTAGATTCCTACTTAGATCAAAGAAAAATTTTATTTTAGCTACTTTTTATTAAATAGTTATAACTAGTATATACATATAAATATGTATATACATATGACAGAATCACAACATTAAGTGGTAATTAATTTTTATTAATTATCATTAAAGTATCATATTGTCATCCAAAACAATCATGTATATAAAATATCAGTTCAACTGAATGCTTTAAAATGAGAGAAAAAAAACATTTTCAAGTTTTGACACAAGTCGCCAAAAATGATACCAAGATGGCTGTGTTTGTAATTCTTTAAATAATTAGTTTTAATCAATTTTTATTAATTATAATTGAATTACTGTATTGTCATCCAAAATAATCATGTATATAAAATTTCAGCTCAATTGAGCGCTTTAAAATGTATTTTATTAAGGATTGAAAATTCCACCAAGATAAATAAATATATAGAGAGTGTGAGTTAATAGTAGGAATTGAAAAAAAAGTGAGTATTTGTCTCATGTAAGTAATTTAGCTGATATTGCCTTTGTTGTTATTGTTTTGCTTTCCTCCCAGAAGCATATTGTTTAATTCTTTAGAACATGGCATTAAAAAAAACTATGGAATGCACCTTGCTCCCTTAATATAATTAATTTGTTTCTTCTGTAGAAGTGTACCATGAACAGAAAGAAAAAGCAATTTCAGATAAGTTTTAAATTATTACTTCCCTCGAATATTAATCAGTTTCTGCTTAGACAGATCATAGGAATTTAAATTTAACCTACTTTTAAAATACAAATTTATTTATGTAAGATGTATTAACTGAAACTGTAAAGTTAAGATTGGGACATTTGTAATATATTACTGTTGAACTTGCATGTATTTATTTTATATAAATTTCAGAATGGGCTCAGAGGATGCTCTAGAACAAGGAAGAAGTACATTTATGGTTGAGATGAGTGAAACTTCTGAAATTTTGGCCAATACTACTTCAAAGTCTCTTGTAATTCTTGATGAATTAGGACGTGGAACAAGTACAAACGATGGAGCAGCTATTGCTTATTCTACTTTGAAATATTTGATTAATGAAGTAAATGATTTATAAAAATTGCATTTTTAATAATTACTGATAAAATATCTTCTTAAACTCACTCATTCTAAAAACAAATTATTTGTATTTTCACAATAACTTGTAAGGCTTGTATTTATTTTGTTTGAAAAAAATGGTATCATGTATATGAAATTTCAGTATTTTTAATTTGACTTTTGAATGCTAATTTTTCTGAAATTGAATTTTAAAATCAGAATTCCTAAATTGTTTTTAGTTGAATTTATGTGTGTTTATATATAGAAGAAAAGAAACAGTCATTTATCACAAAAGCCTCAGAACTATTCGACCTTGAAATTTGGTAGGCATGTTTCCTTTGTTGAGTAGAGATATGCTAAGATTGGGGTTTTGCAGAAAGTCAATTCTAGGGGGGGATGTAATAGGCTGAAGCTCTTGTTTATGAACAAATAAATCTACAGACTTAAGTCTGGTAGACATGTTTCTTATGTTGAGTAAAGATTCGCAATAATTGGTTTTGCAGAAATCAGCTCAGAAAGGGCTGCAGTAGGAAGTCACACAAATATTATAGATTTAAAAGATTCCTGTTTTTGAACCACTAGACTTCCAGATTTGAAACTTGGTGTACATGGATGTTTTTTGTTTAGTTAAGTTTTACTAAAAATGGATTTTGCTCAAATTTATTCTGAGAGAAGAGGTTACAAGGGCATAAAAGATTATACTTTCATTTTAGAAATTCAAGTACTATCTTTGTTAAATGAGGAGATGAGAGCTATAAAAAAATTTTTCAGTACAATCAAAAGCTTAGTGCTCGGACTTAGATATCAATACCTTAAAAGCAATATATAGTCATACAACATCATGGCATACCCAGCAGTGCAAGTGAATTGATAAGAGTTTATACTTATAATTAAAGTGTATTTACATAACTACTAATAGGATTTAATTGCAGGAATCTTTTATAGTATGCATATATGTGTAGGAGGTATTTCGATATTTAAATCGGATATTATCATTTTTTCCCTCCAAGTCACTCTACACCAGGGGGGGCCAACCTTTTTGGGAAGAGTGCCACTATTTGATAAATAAATAACTCTGCATTTCTCTTCCAACTTCTCCAACAAACAAATATGGAAACGGAAAAAATGTTACTTATAGGCTTATTATGGGATTTTTACACAAATAGCACATTTTTTAATACAAGTATATGTAGTCAAAATTTAGAAATAATATAATAAGACGAAAGCACTAACTTTAGGTTTTAATGTTAGTAAACTTTTTACAAATTCAATCAATTAGGCTAGGTATAAAATAAAAATGAATAACTTGTGAAGATCCCCTTTGGATCTCACTTTGAGAACGAGAATAATTTTGAGTCAAAGAAGAAGCAGTAGCCGTTTTTATGAATAACTTTCTTTATTTGGTTATCTTTCCCAAATAGAATCAAAGACTTTTAATAACAATTAAATTTTTATTTCAATTTTTATTACAACTTTTAATTCAAATAGCTTTATGAGTTTTAAATGGGACTTTCCTTTATATTAACTTAAATATTTACTGATCCAATTAATTGACAATTAGAATATCGATCAGGCAGAGATTACCGCAATTAGAGATCCCAGAATTATATTCAATAATGTTCCTATTGAACCTTTAACTTTAATCTCACTCCTAATATAAAACTTTAATGAGACTTTAATTATAAATCAATATTTACCACACTGAATCTCAGCTCTTCCTGGGCCTAATTTATCCACCTAGAAATCTTCAATAATAAATCTCTAACTTCACTATTATAACTTCCTGCTTCAATCTCTCTCTCCTACTGCCTCTCACTTTACTATTCCGTTTGACTTAAATACTTTATCTAATCTGCATATATAAAACGGAATCCCTGTCCTCTTTTTGGAGCTGATTGGAAATAGGTAGGGAATTAAATTTCCCTAAAAAAGACGTCTCAGAAGGTTAGTGATAAAGTTCCGTATAGATTTGTCACAAACTTGAATTATTTAATTCAAAATAATTATTAAATGATCCGTACTTAATGTGGCTTTTGAATTTCTACTGTTTTTGTACCAAGTCATTTACACTCATGTCCATAAATTAAGGATAATGAAGTTCAGGCAAAGAAAGAGACAGAAGCAAAACAAATTTGACTTATTTGTAAAGTCTATTTATTAAACAAAAGGTAAAGAGCAAAAAAGATGCTATATGTTTGACATAATTAATAAAAATTGTGATTTTTACTTCCTGGAGCAAATTTCAAAAAAGGACCTATTTACAAAAAACAGTATAACATGGTTAGTATGATAGTTAATATGGAGTATGTCTCCTGGATGATGCAATACAGGCCTTACAACACCTACGCATGCTGAGTATCAAATTATCAATCTGATCTTCGGGAATATTACACCACTCATCAAGCAATGCCTTACGAAGTTCCGGTAGACAGGTGGGAGGGGGTTGACGGGCTGCAATTCATCGGCCAAGAATATCCCACACATTGTCTATTGGATTCAAGTCCTGTGAATATGCTGGCCAAACCATACGGGTGATATCCTCCGATTGAAGGCATTCGTCTACAATGTTTGCACGGTGAGGACGGGCGTTGTCATCCATAAACAGAACTTCAGCACCCATGGCGCCCCAAAACAAACGTACATGTTGTTCCAGAATGACATCCCAATAGATGTGGCCTGTCATCGTTACACTCTGAACATGCAGGTCAGTTTTGGAACCAAGAATAATTCCTCCCCAAACGAGCCATCCTGCACCACCAAAACAGTGTCATTCAATGGTATTCTCTTGGTGGTAATGTGTACCTGGTGCTCTCCATATTAAAGTCCGGCGAGAATCAGACTGCAAACTAAACCTGGACTCGTCGGAAAACATCACACAAGACCACTGTTGTGGTGTCCACAATGCAAGGTCTCTACTCCCCAGGTTAATCACAGGCAACAGTGAGTTGCAGTAAGTGGAGCTCATCTGACTGGCCTACGAGCATAAAGACCAATGTGCCCTAAGCGTCTGTACACGGTCTGTCTTGAAACTGTCGTACCAGTAGCTGAAGAGAGTTGACGAGACAGGTCTGATGCTGTGCTCTGTCTGTTTCTTTTTGCAGTAACTGCCAAATACCGGTCCTCATTTGGCGTTGTAATTCGTGGGCGACCTGTGCTGTAACATCTACTCACATTACCATCATCTTGGAATCGTTGCCAAAGCCTGGAGATGACATTCTGGGTGATTGCAAGTTCCTCAGGTACTTCCAGCTGGGTACGTCCACATTCCAGTCATCCAATAATTCTACCACGCAAAAAATCATCCAAATGCTTCATTTGTGCCATAACTATGCGGTTATTGCACTGAAAGGCTTTTAAAGCACTTGTGAACTATTTTACTTCTTTGCCACCATTTCTTATATACCCCTCTCTTACACTCTCATCATTGTGACGTACTATCCGCCCCATCTGGTGGTTTCCTGTAATTTGCATATTATTCTTCAAGATGTGTGCGATAATTCTACAGGTGAAATTTTTATTTTAGAGTTCAATTTCTGTGTGATTCTGAATTATCCTTAATTTATGGACATGAGTGTATATTAGGATTAGCTCTTGCAGATGCTAATAAAATTAGATTATTATACGTGCACATCAGCTAGTTTTGAGTGATATTTAATTTATTATGTTCCTGGGAGAAAACATTTATTCATAAACATATTTTGGTCCAAATTTTGAGATTTTTTTTTCTGAGATAATCCCACTTCAATAAAAATGTAAAAATTAATTATTTATTATCTTTTTAAAATTTTTTTAATTTTTCAGTAAGTTTTTGCATCCTACTGTTACAGCTCCATTGTAGCATGCGTGCCGGGGGTTAGCCATCCCTGCTCTGTACTATCTGGCCAAAAGTATACAGACCCCTCCCTAAAAAAAGTTGATCTAAGTTGAAAGTTATAAAAAGTTTGGCAGAGATTTGTGAGGTCATATTTCTGCATTGGTTAGACAATAAGTAAGTCAAAGGGGCTTGGAGACTTTTATTGTGTCATTTTAGTGTGATACCATCTTTGTGGGAAATCAGTTAGTGAAGTTTCAGACATTTTACAAAGGCCAAAATCTACTGTGAGTTATGTAATTGTGAAGTAGAAACATTAAAACAGTTAAACTGCAGGAAAATGAGCGAGGGAACATTAACTTCGCACTGTTCATCTACACGAGGGCTTTTGGCAATGGACCTCCTAATTTTGAACCATGGTCAAGTGATGAGGATGATTCCTGAGCTGGTTCCTCCTAACTACCACCCTGCATGGCGGGTCTTTAGTGGTACTGGGCTCGAACTCGTGACATGCCAGCCACTATCCAATACCTTGACCACTAGGCTACCACGGCCACTGCAGGAAAACAAAGTCACAGACCAAAAAAATTAGTGAACACAGCCATAGAACTCTAAAAATGGTAGTGAAACAAAGTTCTCATTGGTTGAAATCATTCAGGAATTTCAAAATTCATCATGCATTAGTGCTTGCAGAAGGACTGTTCATTGAGAGTTAACCCCTTAACGATCGCATAATTTTGAAGAAAACGGTCATAAAAGTGCCTATTTTTTTATTTAAGAAAATTATATAAAACTAAGTGTATGTTCAATATGTATGTTTATTTTTAAATTTTGAGTAAGTTTTTATCTTTGAATGCAAAAAATTATTTTTTAAGAAATGCCAACATTTAGGGTTATTATAACTGAATGTTGGTTTTCTAGCAAAGAGAATAAAATTAAAAAACATGTTTTAAACATTAAAGGAGTATTTTATTAGACTTATGCAATGTAAAAAGATATAAGTAATTTTTTTCTTGTGAGATAAATTTAAAAGCATGAGATAATAAGGCAAATATCACTGGTAACAGTTCAAATTCATCATCACTGATCTCAGGTTCACTAACCGAATTTTCAAAACTATTGGTTATTTCAGAATCACTCTCTTTATACTTAAAGTAGAATCCAATTCATTTCCAAACTAACTCCATAATGTATATAATATTAAAAAATATATTTTTTATCACAGAACGCAACTCACATCTATTGGCAGAGAGCGGAACTAAGTAATTGAGCTAAGGTTACAAAAACATATTGCTAATATATACATATGTTTGATTGTGCTAACATCTAGTTTAAAATAAAGTAACTATCTCTAACATGCTACTTTTAATCTGGTACTGCCATCTGGTGAGAAATAAATATGATTCCCCCCCGGGCATAAGAAACACATAATTTTAATCTTTTTTGCGCATTACTTTTGAACAGTCCAGCCTTGAAATATCACGGGCACAAAAAACAGAGGGGGAAATTTCACAGGAGCGAGAAGTAAGGGTATAAAAACTTGGGGTTGCAATCCTAACATCACTCCTGAGAATGCTTAAATCACCATCATTGGACTGTGGGCATGTGGAAAAATGTTCTTTGGAGTGATGAGTCTTGCTGTACAATCTGGCTATCCAAAAGATGCATTTGGGTTTGGCAGATGCCCAGCAAGTTCTTCTTAAGTGACTTTATTGTTCCAACCATATATAAAGTTTGATGGTGGTAGCAGCATGATGTAAAGGGTGGTTTTCACATGGTTTGGCCTAGTTATTTTTAGTAATGGAACTTGAACTTTTTTAAGTGTATGTGGACATTCTGGACAATGCTGCTCTCCCCACTCTAAGGTAACATTTTGGGAAAGGTCTATTTCTCTTCCAGCAGGATAATTGCTCCATTCACACATCAAGACCTGCACAGCCATGATTTGACAAAAACTGGACTGGTTTTCTCAAAGCCCTGATCTAAATCCTTTGGGATGAATTATAACTCGGGTTATGTATCCTGCCAAATATACTATTCTTATTGCCTGCACTCACTTCACTGTGATGGACATCTGGAAATCAACTATTGTGCCCATTTAACAAAAACTGTTGGAAAGTCTCCTCAAGCATACACAGGCTGTCATCAATGCAAAATGGAGACCAGTGTCATATCATTAAATATATATATGTGTGTGTGCCTCCAGACTTTCTAATTCTGTATACTTTTGGCCAGGTAGTGCATTAATTTGTCTTAAAAGAGAAAAAGAAATCTGAAAATGATCTAGCTTTTTTTCTAAAGATATAAAAAGTTTCCATTTCTATTTTAAAAAAATTTAAGTATTCCTACCTATTTCATTAATTGTGATGGATTTCTAATATAAATTCAACCTTCTCAAACAAAATGTTCTTACTTTGTCTGCTTCGTTTTGGGAAATAGTAATAAGAATCAGCTGCTTTTTAAATATTCTGATGCTACAATATTTTTTTATCCCTAATATATTTTAAATCTCCAAACTTAATATATTCCAGGATTATGCTGTAAAAAATTTATTATTTTTTTAATTTGAATGAATTTTTTTTTCTTTCTTAGATTAGATGTTTCACATTGTTTGTTACCCATTATCCTTCACTTGTTGAATTGAAGAAACTTTTTCCTGAAAATATTTCTGTAGTTCATATGGATTACATTCTAAAAGAAAGTAAGTCCCCTTCCCCTTTTTGTCAAATATTTCTGCAAAAGAAATTTCATATAATTAAATATTACTACATGTTTGATTGTTAGTGTGGATAATTTCTTTTTCTTCACATCCATCATCATTTAATATTTTTAATACAAAAAAAACTAGATATCATTTAAATATTTAACCTGTTGGGAAGAAAGTATATCTTATATAATATATTTTTATCATTAACATCAGTAACATACAATTAAAATACTAGATATAGCATTAATTGCAAAATTCCTTTAAGTTTAAATTCTCATTTGAATTTAATTCAATAAAAGATATTTAAGGGGACACAGTACGATTCAATTAACCAAAATCGGTCAAAAAATCAAATTTCAATTTTTTAGCCTAAATTTTTCTTTATATACTTTTCTATATCCTCACAAAATTTTAATGCTCTAAACTAAAAAAATGCAGAATTATGATAGCTTTTACGTTCGTTTTTATTCACATCCCTATGGCAAATCAAAACTTTAAACTGATGTATCTCAGAAAGATAAAATAACTAGTTTGTCTTCATTTAAAATACTAAGGCTTTTTTTCTATTGCGCCTAACGCTTTGAATTTTTTTTTACCTATTGCCAATAGTACATGTAACAAAAGTTGGTATGCATTTTTGAATCAAAGCAATATCTATTTTTTTTAAAATAATTAAACTCAGAATTTATACATTTTTTAAGGAATTTTCAATAAACATTCATAAAAAGAAGTATTGCATGAATACCAATCATGTTAACGCAAAACCCATACCAACTTTTTTTATACATAGTTTGATGTACTTGTAAATCAAATTTCATGCATGTACGTCAATTTTTGTAGGAGGAGTGGTATTTTAAAATCACTTCAAAAATTTCAAGTTTTTTCCTTAAAAAATTACATGGCTAGCTTTTTATGAAATTTTGAGCGCAAAATCTGTTTAACATAGTATGCATACATAGGAGGCAACTAAAAAAATTTTAAAAATCCTTAAATTAAAAATTTTTGCGTAAATTGTACCATGTCCCCTTAAACTTGAAACGAATTTTGAAAATTGGAACTTCGCAAAGGGTTCTGCAAATATAATACACTTTTTTACTTAATCTTTTATATATGAACGAAGTAAGCTGATTTAAAATATTTACATGACATTAATATTTGAAATAATATTGTTTTGTTTAAATATTGGATTTTTGTTCTCTCCAATGCATATGATTTTTTTTTAAATATCAAATGCATTACTTTCATAATTAAATGATGAAATGCTTGTTTTTATTGATTTCATTACAAAAATCTTAGTATATCGTTTCTTAAAGGCATTATTATTATTGCAAAATTTTAATTTGAATGGCATATTTGTTTCTAGATATTGATGACCATGACATAGAAACTGTTACTTTTCTTTACAATGTAGTAGAAGGGATTAGTAAAAAGAGTTATGGTATAAATGTAGCTGCATTAGCTGGAATTCCAAAAGATGTTCTCCTTGAAGCACAAGCTATATCTCAGAAATTAGAATTACAGGCTGAAATTGAAAGGTATGTGTTATATATATATATATATATATATATATATATATATATATATATATATATATATATATATATATATATATATATATATTATTCTGTCTTAGAAAATCATTTATTTTATCGGTATTAACACACTTCTTTGCATGACATGTTTTTTTAAGTAAATAATTTTTTTTTAATGCTCTATGGCATTTTTACAATAAAAAAATTAAAACTCAAATTTGAATGAAGTTAAGTTGTAAAATTAACATTATAAAAATATTTTACCTTGATTACTTTTTACTCTGTCTCCTTTTGGGGATGCTAGAAAAAAATAAACTGTATAATGAAAGCTTTGAAGAATTTGAATTTCTTTCATATTGTTTGTAGTTGGTTTCATTTTTTTTCTTCCATTAATAAAAAAAGGACCATTTTTCTGAAACAATGAATGATATTGGATTTAAATGTAAGTCGTATAATCATTATAATGTAATTATATTGATCATCTTATTTAAAGTGTTTTACTCAAGACTTTTTTCCCCTCAATTATCTTATGATAATTACTACTTTGGTATATTAAGCATTTCAATTTATTTTTAGTTATTTTTACACATAAAATTTATAAATTTAGATAATTCTTTAACATTGTTCTTTTTTTTATTTTAGGAAAATAAATATGATTTTAATGAAAATTTCTACAAGAAATGCTTTAAAATGTTAAGGCTTTTGTATGATATTCATTGATGTCTGTGAATTACTTATTAACTGTATGTACATTCAATGCATGTATTTCTTTTCATCTGGTATTAAAATTAAATTAAGAAGTATTTTCAGATTTTTTTAACTGACATCTGAGTACTATTTTCTTGATTAAGTTTATTTTATTTTAGTCTGACATTAAACTGAAACTTATTTTCCATGTCAGTGCTTCTAAAACTTTATATTGGTATCAGCGGCTTATAATGGATTTAAACAGATCGTCATAATATATATATATAGGATATGGTTATTTTTTTTTACCTTAATTGCCTCACTTATATCTCATATTGTTTTTCATTAATGAGTATCACAATTTGTCAAATATCTGAATCAAATGGGCTGAATAAATCCTTTAACTGTAAATTATTATGCTGTTTGTTTTTCCAAGGCCAATATGTTAGAAATAGAACTATGCCTTATACAAATCATCAAAAAAAGTTATAATTAAATTTAAAACAAAATAAAATATAATAGAAGTCGAGAGCTGGCCTTTATATAATGTCCATCTTTGTTACTTACATTTTGATTATTTGGAGTATACTAATTTCATCTCTAAATTTAGATTATTTCAATTCATACATAAAAAATTTTAACTTATTAAAGTCAGTAATTAAAAATGAATGAATAAATTTTGCTTTAATTTTTATAAGTTTTCAAAAGAGCATTATTGAAAACTTGATCAATTCTCATCTCATTGAAAAAGAGAATTGTCCTTATATTTTTAAAAATAAGTCCAAAATATAGAATCTTTCATATGTATCATTTGTATTTTCACCACATGGCTACATTAAAAAATAGATCAAACATACTTTACTTTTAGATAATTTATACGGATCTATCTGAATGAATATAAGAAATCTCCTTATTTATAAATGAAGATCTATTCTACATGATTACAAATAGTACCACCAAATAGTGTTTTTTTTTTTATTATTATTATTATTATTTGGCTGGTTTTCTAAAAAATCTACTAGCATTTTGTTTCATTTCATGTTTTTCCACCAAAAACTTAATACATTTAATGCTTTATTAATACAGGCCAAATTAGGCCTAACTGTTCCAAATGCTTTTTGATTTATATAGAAATAAAATAACAAAGTGTGACGTCTTATGCGTCTTTTCTTTAACAAGTCCTTTGGGTTCTTTGGGCCAGAATTAATGGCAACTCTTTTCCAACCAAATCCAAGAAACGAGATGTGAAGAAGAGATGCAAATAAATGGACTTTAAATATAGGATCTTAGAGTAAGCGGTATGGCAATGTAAAGGAATGTTAGACAATTGATGTGCGTTGTGGCAGTTGATGATTATTGCAGTTCGTGGTTCAAGATTGAATAAGTTGTGCGTGACGTGAATACATATATTGGTACTAGAATAGAAGGAAGCCCTACTGCGTACAAGCTGCATCCCATTGCAGATAAAGACAAGTAGCATTACGGAATAATATAAGGTACGATTGATTACATATTATTAGAATTGAGGATTAAGCGGTTCGCTTATTGAGATTGGTCTGAATTAGATTAGATCATATTATAAATATATATATATATTGTGTGTTGCGTATTGAGTCATTGTAGATTCTCTCATATTAATTATTATAATTATATTTTTTAAAGGTTTAAGTTGAATGTCTTAATAAAGTCATATTAAGATAATGTTTGATCCAAGTTCTTTTGCTAATCCTACATCTCTAGCTCACACTGATACTTTGAGGGATGTACTTCCAAGGGGAGGTACATCACAAAAGGTCTAAAATAGACGTAGAGAAAATATGTGTGACATTTTGTATTATCCCAACACAAAATGCCTCATATGAGAAAGGAAATATCATTTGGACAACTTGGGATCTTTTATCCTCAATTTGACATAAGGAGACTCCTGAAGGTAAACTACACATTGAATTGCAAAAACTGTTCCACAATTTTAATATATTATTTGAACAAAAGAAAGAACAATTCTGGAAGAACAATTTACTTTCACAAGATTTTTTTTCGATATAATTTAAAAAGGGTTTTTTTTCCATGATTTATTTCGACATAATTGATCCAAATTCTAAAAAAAAAGGTTTCATTTTTATAACTGACTCTGAAAACAAATGTAATGAGACTTTTAAAAATATGAAGATTATATACTTGAAATACGAAACAGGATGATTAACCCTCTAAGTGGATACCTTCCTCCTGAAAATTTATTCGGAAAGCGTTTAACTCTTATTTTGAAGTTCGCTTTAAAAATGCAACAGACTTCTTTCCTTTCCCCCTTTTAGAACTTGGGAGGTCGAACGGGGACAATTTTATGACCTAGTTCAAGTAAGAACCAAGAGATCAATCGTTTACAGCTAGCTGTTAAGTTGCCTTGGGCAATCTTCTTTGAAAGCTATAGTGGAATTCGGTGTTTCTTTCTCCTATATGTTCAGTCACAGTAAAATTAAAACAAAATGCAGGGTAAAAAAAAAGGAAAAAATGAAATAAATAGCATGTTAGAAGTTGAAAAATAATTATATTTTCTTCAAACAAAATTTATTTTTCTGTCATTTTTTAAAAATTAAAAATATATATATATTTTTTTTGGTATTGCGATTTGAACCAGAAAAAAGCATCCTGTATTCATTTTTGAATATGAGAGTAAGAAAACGCGCTCACTTTCCTGTTTTTTAAAAAAAGTAATGAAGTAAAAAGAGCAAAGGCCCTATCTCATTTTTTAAACAATAACACAATAACTGGTACATACGGTGATATACATACGATGATTATATTTATGAAATGAAACCGATCTTTCTCTATTCAGTTATATTTTTAATTTAAAATAGCATAAAAAAGGATTTCAATACTTTTAATTTATTTTAATTAAAATCATATAAAAGATATTTTTATGTTAACTGAATATTTTTCGGAAAAAATTTAAATTTTCCTTCCTAGTGTTCTCTTTTTCGAACTTCTTGTATTAAATAAAAATTCCTTTTCTACATCGGCATTTGTGCTGGACATAACACACATTCAGTCAATAATTTTTAATTTTAATGGGGGATATACTTCAAATGCGCATGACAGTACTTCTAACCATTTTCTACTCAAGTTAAATTTCTTATCTTTCTGTTTCTTTTATTACAAGGAAAAATGTCACACATCGATAACTACATTTTCACACAATTCAGTCATTACAAATTCTTTTGTGAGAAAAGTTCTCCCTTAATAATTTTGTCTTTCAAAACAGTACACTTAAAACAATTTTGTTCAGTGAAGTTAACCGACAGTTCCACAATGTATTCATACCAAATTTTAAAAACAAATTTAACACTTGAAAATGTATCCTGTATTAAATTTTTCAGTATACACAAATATTTCCTGCTGTAGGGAAGATATAATATGAGAGATGTGGTGTGCGGTTGTGAAAGAATGTTTTCGTACGTGTAGACTATTTTTGAAAATTTAAATATCACTGAAGCTGATCATATAACTGCAAATGAGCCTTATTTTAATGTGTGCTGGTATCAAAGTAAAACACTTTACAATATTAAACAGCCTATGGGTTTATACTCAATATCAAACTATTCGCAAAATGGCTTACAACTTCTATTCAAATTGTAAAGAAACTGAAATATATATATAAATATATCTTACTGCAGTCAAAAATATTCATAATATGTAACTATCCTATTCCTCCACTTATTTCAGTACATTTTAAAAACTGTAGCTGAATGCAATTTTTTATATTTATAAACGAGGCATAACAGCTCACACAGTCGTAAAAATGTCTTTATCATTTTTAAATATACTACTATAAAACGTATATGGATTGTAAGATCAGTTGTAAAATCCTAAAAGCTTTTAGAAGAGCTAAAAACATGTAATTTTGGATTGATAAAATTTTTAATATAATACACAAATATACATGTTATTAAGCAAATACATTTGAAAAATCAAACTTCCTTCTGAAATAAACGTAATTGAAAGAAAAATGTTTAATTGCAAATGAGTGGAAATACATGTTTATCTAAGGGGTATCCCCAAAGTGAGGTAATCCTCAAACTTAAGACTCAAACTCAGTGGCACAACAATCCATGAGGGCCAGGAACTACTGTGCCCATAATAATACACGTGACCATTGGACGCTGAGGTGAATGAACAGAAGTCCCGATTTGGTGGTCTGTCTGAAGAGAGACCTTCAGTGTTTAAGACCCGAAGCAAGCTTGGTACTCATTTATCGACCCAATGTAGCGGGGATGAAAGGCAAAGTCGACCTTGCGCAGCCCGTTAATAGAACACCAGACCTGTGGTGTGGAAGCACTATACACTACCACTCGATCCTATTCGGTGAAAAATAAAATTTTATATTAGAATCTTATATAAATCCCTAATGAATTAGGGAGTCCAAACTTTTTTTTTTCATGTAAACTGTTTAGACGGAAATGGTTAATCATGAACATTTCACAAGTTGCATAAATTAAAATTAACCGTTATAGTTTACATAAATTTTTAAGGGTGCAAAAGGTGTATTTCGGCTGCACGAATTAATTTTAAAAGGAATACGGTTACGAAAAAGTAGTACAAATCTATCTAAAGTAGGGTTGGTTACCTTACATATTGTCAAACACAACAATGTATTAGAAGCCAATTCCACAATTCGTTGTTAAAAAAAGGTATGGAAAATTACAAGATTTATTTTTGCATTTGTAATTTATATATTTTTTTTCCTGGGAGATTTAAAAGCTAGAGCGGCATCCATCAAAACCGCGGTTCTCTCTGTTTTTCCAGATCGCCCCTGACTAAGCCGGCTCTGCCATAGTAAGTGAAAATGCCGGATTTTGTTTGTCAAGGTCATTTTATAGCAGACTGCATTTTTCATGTATTTTAGATGGTCGTTTTATATTTTCTACATCAATATCTTAATGTCTGAATTTAAAATTACATAAAATTCTTGACATTCGCATCAATGACCATGATAATTTTTATTAGTATATGAATGTGTCATCAAACGATTACATGACTAGTATTAACATATTATTTTAACCATTTAATTAATATTAAGTATAACATAACGCACACAAATTTTCTGAACTTTAAAATAAATATTTCGAAAACTACTTCAGATATACTCAAAATTTTTCATTCCTATGCTTTAGCTTCTCAGTTTTGCTTCTATGTAAGAATTTATTGTAATTGTATATTCATCAGTTTTTTTAGTATATTTTTTGCTCTTAGCATGCAGTTTTCAACTGAATTGTATGAAATCTTCGAAATATATTAAAAGATACCAAAGAAGCTGTATAATAAAATTTGAAATTTTTATTATACTCAAACAATTGCTAAAACTTATGGTAAATAATTTTTAACTGCGCGATGCATTTTTTTTTCGAAATTTCAAATGGAATTTCTAACATAAAATTTCTAGCTTTATACGGTCGAGATTTCAAAAAATATCCAGATTTTAATTACTTATTCAGTTAGCCTTTAAAAAAGATAAATGTTGAGAGGTATTTTGTATAAATAGATATTTTTGAACAATAATTCGAATGTTTTTGAATAGCTCGAATTTAAAATTGATTTTTATGTTTATTTATATGCATAAATGTCTACTGTAAATGTTTCCGTATATTTTTGATTACCATTTATTCAAACATTCAAGTTATAAAAAAAATGTGTGGAAATCTTCATTCATGTTGTCTTTGATGTAAACTGAAGTTCAAGCACTTAAAATTCAAATATAATTCGGTGTATTTTAACAATATATAACTAAGCACTGTACTTAAACTTCCCTGAACACTTGGGCCTTGAAATCTAAAAAAAAAAACTAATAAATCTTAATTAGTTTTTTTTTTTCGTTATTATTTTTATCAAAGTGTAAGAAAATGTTTCAAATGATTTGATGAAGTTTAAATTTATTCATTTTTAGTGGTTGGAAAATTGAAAAGGTTTCAAATTTTAAAGAGTTTGGAGTTTTATTAATTTTTTCGGTATCTTATAATAAAATAATCATGTTTCAAAAACTGAAAGCTTTGATTAAAATAAGAAAAATTAAGCGAAAGAATGTATTTAAAAAAAGATAATTTGTCTAACTATATAAAATAGCAGATTGCACTGACATGCCCCAACTTGTTACAGTTTCAAATTAATATGAAACCAAAAGGGAATTGTAACATATTTTACTTATGCTTTGGGACTTTTCAAAACTTTTAAAAAAACGAGGCAACAAATAAACACTTCCTGGGGTCTAAAGAAATTTCCCCTCGATTTTTTACGATTGCCCCAGGGTCAAAACACGGGGTTTCCTGCGAGCCATAAAACTTCCTATTAGTGTCCTGCTGTGTTGCTTCCACCGTCCCCAATTATCTTTCAAGATGTTAAACCTTTAAAAGGAGGAAAGGATTTCAGAAAAGTGCGGCTAATCCGCTTTTGAAAACGTTACTTGAAGGCAGAAAAATCCGTGCAGTGCATTTTCGAAGCATCTTTACACTGACGGAATTTTCCGTGCTATCCGGTTAGAGGGTTAAGGTATGTGAAAGGATAAGACATGTTGAGATATGAAACTGGTATTTGTACCTCCAGGTGATTAGCAACAAGTGACTTAAACAGATCAAACATTTTTAGCTGTCTTTTTAACATTACTCCCTGAAGAAAGAAGGCACATGCTCAAAGAAACAAAAACCCTCACTGACATTATATTGGCTATAGTTCATGAAAATTATTCATCAACTGATCTGTCACGGAACTTTTCCAAATAAAGTCAAGTATATTCTTCAAAGAGTACCACATTCATCAAAATTGAAATGACTAATGAGAAGGAAAGAAAAGCTTATTGATCTCTCAAAGTAGCAACAGGTGGTGCAATAATTAAGGATATATACAGTTGTAGTCCAGATGGAAGGTTGGCAAAGATGCCTTTCCGAAAGAATGTTCTCTGGCCAACCTCATATCAGTTTCAAATTTTTCAGAAAATAGTCCTCGAGTCAAGTAAAGAACAATAGAAATGTAAATAAAAAAACTTAACCCTGTACTGGGCGAGCATTATACAATTAATGGAAAAGATATGATGATCTATCATTTGAAAACATCAAATTATTACTTGATAATGAAGGTTGTCCTTCAGACTCCTTATTCCAAAGCGCAGTGATAAAAAATGAAGATCCTATAACAATGCAGATTTAATTAAATGTCTTGAACTGGCCAGTAAAGTATGGAGCATTTTGTTAAAACATGATAGCCAAAACAATGATTAATTAATGAATTTCTTAAATTCACTGAAATACTGTGATCGAGGCTAATTCTAATTTTATTCCCAAGAAAATACTGAAAGAATTTCCTGGATTTATTCATAACATTTCGATAAACTTCGATAAAACATAATTATATACAAAAATTAAATCCTCAATTTAACTATTAGACTCAAAATATTCTTGAAAACAACGGCACTCCTAGAAGCCAAGATCAAGATTTTAAATAGAAAATATCCGCGATAAACAACAGCGACCAAACGTGCTAAAGCCAGGTTCAAGATTTCTCTAGGATCAGCTACATTACGTTTTCGTCGGGATGCACCCCACGGGGGTCTGAGCGCAGTGATCGATACGCTCCGCCCTCGCAGGGGACGATAACTTACAGCATCCGGACCCCGGATGAACCAAAGGGGTTCATAAAATTTCCATATATTCAAGCAATTATTTTTTAAAATCAAGCATTTCTTGGCTTCTAGCAAAAAGTTAAATTTTAAAAATATTATACAAATTAAATATTCTAACAAATTTCAATGCACTAATAAGAAATAACACTTAAACAACAAAATATCTTGATATTTAAGAAAAGGAAAAAAAAGAGATTTCATTATGCAAATTTTAAACATTGTCAAGAAAATTATACATTATAAATTTTCTAACTTATTAATAAGTCACTAATAAAGCTACTTATTAATGCTTGAAGTAAGCAAGAATTAAATGAGAGTAACACATTATTAATAATAATCAACTCAACACTTCAGAAATTTTTGTATAACAATATACATTAAGAAAATATAAAATAGTTCAATACACAATTTTCAAGAATTATTCTAGCTAAAGCAATTTTTAAGAGTAAAATACTAAACTGCATTTGAATCTAAACGTTATAAACAAATAATTCAAATAAAATTATTTACATTGATAAGCATTCAAAATATCATTACAAAATTATGTTATTCAAGAATGAGTACATGAGAACCTTGATATTTACAATGACAACAAATGTTAATCATTACTCCTGGATTTCTAAATTATACAACAATTGTACAGGACGTTTAATTATGTTAGAATCTGTCTTGAGAGAGAGAGAGATTTTACAAGCCCTCACCTTGCCATCTCTACCGGGAAATAATTCAAGAATTTTTCCCAATTTCCAGAAATTTCTAGGTAATTGATCATCTTTGATCAAAACAACATCATTAATTTTAAATTGAGAAGCATTTTTAAATGTGCTAGAATGAGCTGATCTTAAATTTAGCATATACTCATTATTCCACCTAGACCAAAAGGCTAGAATGAGCTGGTCTTAAATTTAGCAAATACTCCTTCTTCCACCTAGACCAAAAGGATCTCATTAGTTTTTCTCGATAATTAAAAGCCTTAATTAAGCATTTTCTGGAAGAAAGATTGGAATCAAGGTGAAGTCTTACAGGTGGCAGTGAAGTGATTCTTTTCCCTATAATAAAATGTGCTGGAGTCAAAGGAATTGGTTCCTTTGTTTCACTACCAACGTAAGTTATAGGTCGAGAATTGAACATCCCTTCAATCTCAGAACAGTTACTAACTTCAGTAGTGAGTGATGATCTTCGAAGTGCGACTTTCACAGAACGCACCATGCGTTCATAGAAACCATCCCACCAGGCAGCTCTTTCGACGATGTGATTCCACTTAATTAGAGTGAGCAGAGTAAAAGTTTTTTACATCTGCATGGTTCAACACTTTTCACATTTGTTGAAACTCCAATTCAGCACGTTTAAAAGTACGGACATTATCTGAAATCACCATGGAACACAAACCACGTCGAGCAACAAAACGTCGAAAGGCAAGCAGAAATGTGTCAGTAGTCATATTACCGACCAGCTCTAGATGAATACTTCTTGTTACGGCACAAGTAATTAACAGTAAGTATGTACTGTTTCGCATCGCTGTCTTTGACGAATAACGGTCCCGCAAAATCAATCCCTACAACTGAAAAAGGAGGTGACTCCGTCACGCAGACGTCTGGAAGAGGAGCAATACTTTGGCTTCCAGGATTAATCTCTTGCAAGTAATGCACTTTTTCAAGAGAGATTTTATAGTCTGACGAGCTTTCAAAATCCAGTATTTCTCTTTCACCTGCACCAATGTGTGAGATACACCAGAATATGAAATACTCGTTTATGTGACTCCCAAATTAACAATTCAGTTAACCTAGACTTGGAAGGGAGAATAATAGGATGTTTCTCATTCGCTGATAAATGAGCTGTTTTTCCTAGTCTTCTTGTGACTCGCAGAACGCCGTTGTCATCCAGGAAAGGGTTTCAAGCACAACAACTTCGAGTCCTTTTGTAAAGTTTTATTACTTTTCAAGCAAGTAATTTTACTGGTGTAAAAATCATTTTGAGTTACTTTCACCCAAAATATTTCTGCTTTGGAGAGCTTTTCCACTGCTAGAGGACCCTTTACGATGTCTTTACGTCTAAGTGCGTTCACAAAACGAAAAATATAAACTGTAATTCTTAACAGTTTAAGCAAACAACTATATTTGTCTGGATCGATAATTCTCTCGTGTGTAATTGTTACGTTGACAATAAGACTGGATTTCAACTCAACACAGTTTCAGAATCCATTGATTCAAATCCTTCCAATTTGGGCCTAAGGTTTTCAGAATCTTTTAACCATGCCATCATTTTTCGGAATTTATAAGCTCTTTGCTAGTTCGGCCTCTAGTCAATAAGTCAGCCGGGTTTTGCTTACCACTGCAATGACTCCAAGACACAGGGTCTGTGTTTTCTTGAATTTCCGAGATTCTACACTGCTCAAAACAATTAGGGGAGCACATGATTTTAACAAAAGGAAGCAAAGATGTATACCAATAAGTAACATAAAATGAATCATCCATAATGTAAAGCCTACCAGGAAACGGAAGAAGAAAACTTTATATGCAAATCAAAGTTCATGACGTCAAAAACCAGAAAAAGGAGATAAGGGCTGAAATCGGGATGTTGCAGAAATGTCTGTTTTATTGCCGTAACTGTGAAATTCGATTGCGCAGTATTTTTTTTTTTGAGACAACGTTACTTGAGAATGTCTCAGCAACGTGATTTACCGGAATCCATGGCATGGCGTGTTATAGGCAGACTGGAATCCGGGCAAACACAACGTAGTGTCGCGGACACTGTTGGAGTCGCCAGAAGTGTTGTTGCAAGGCTGTGGAATCGATTCCAAGAAACAGGAAATGTTAGACGTCGACCAGGGGCAGGTCGGCCACGCGCCACTACATCAACTGATGACCGGTATATACAGTTAACAACCCGTCGAAACAGAACAGAGAATGCTACGCAGCTGTAAAGACAGTTGCTCTTGGCCACAGGATGAAGGGTGTTCAGCCAAACAGTACATATCGGCTTCATGAGGGAGGGCTCTATGCACGTAGGCCAATGGTCTGCATTCCGTTGACCCCACGCCACCGTGTGGCCCGAAGAAGATGGGCTGCTGAACATCGAGATTGGGAGCAACATGATTGGAGCCAAGTGCTGTTTACAGACGAGTCCTAATTCAGTCTAGAGTGTGACACCCGACGTGTTCTTGTATGGAGGGACAGGGGCCTCGAAATAACCCCGCATTCGTTCGTGAAAGGTCACAATACAGAAGAGCTGGTTGGATGGTATTTGGTGGAATTAGCATAGGCGGACGTACGGACCTGCATATCATTCGGAATGGCACTTTGACGGGCCGAAGGTATGCAGACGAGATACTTTGACCTCATGTCATCCCTTACGCAGGAGCCATTGGAGATTCCTTTGTTTTCCAGGATGATAATGCCCGACCGCATAGAGCTCGTCTGGTGGAGAACATGCTTGAAGCTGAAACAATACAGCGTATGGAATGGCCAGCGTGCTCTCCTGACCTGAATCCAATCGAGCATGTTTGGGACATACTCGGACGACGCATTGCTGCGCGACCAAGGCCGCCTGCTACTGTCCGAGACTTGGAGATTGCACTTCTTGAGGAGTGGAACAGTATTCCCCAAAGTCTGATCGATAACCCCATCGCATCCATGGAAAACAGGTGTGCAGCAGTCTTAGCTGTTCGAGGAGACCACACGCCCTATTAAAACTCATGCATCATGCCTAAACAGTACTTTTTATCGTTTACATGTAACCAAATTGTTGCCCTAAATCATCTTTTTTCATGTTTTTTCCATATTTTCAAAGAATTAAAGCTTAATTCCAAATTTTTTTACGCCTTTTTTCTGTATTGCGCATTGATACGCGTGTAGTATGCATTGTATGCCAATACGTGGCTGTCTCACACGGTTTTCTTCACTTTTTTGCTTGCTCCCCTAATTGTTTTGAGCAGTGTATTTGAAACGAAAGGTTTAAATTTGGATGCTGAGTCCTTAATCCAATATAGCACAATCATCGAGTCACGCTCCATAGTATTATTCTTTTAATATCCTTGAAAATTCTCTTAAGACGTTTTACTAATCTGGCAGCGATTACAGCACCCACTAATTCTAGCCTAGGAAGAGTTATCTTTTTAATAAGGGCTACTCTAGATTTAAAAATAACGAATTTAGTATTAAATTTGCTATCAAAAATTTTATATCTTAAGTAGGCCACAGCTCCAAAAGATTTTGGTGAAGCATCTGAAAATACATGAATCATTTCTATTAATTAAATTTGTGGAGGAATAGTTGTATCGCGGAGTCATTAAATTTTGCAAATATTCTATATATAAATTTCAAAGTAACATCAATGTAACGTGCTGTAAATTATTTTCAAACCGTCCAACTATATCCAAGAAATTATCGTTTTGTTTTAATTTAGCTTGTGCTGTATGGCAACATTGTGTACTTTGTTTGTATTCTTTTTTGGATTGTTATTTACCGTTAATAAAGAGAGCTGTGATATAAAATCAAGCTAAGCATTTGTATTTTAAAAGATATTATTATATTGTATGAACATATCTCACTCATCTGGGGATCCCTTGGATCATTTGAGTGAAGAAAACGGCGTCTGCAACCATAATTTGATAGTCATTGCTTACATTTCTGGCGTACCGCGACAGGACTTTGTTTTTGGAAACAAACATGGCAAACATATTTAAAGCAGCTAAGGGCTTCTTGAAAGAGGACTTGTTGTTTGTGGCAGAGGAAATTGGAGAGATATTTCCAGATAAGGTAAAAATTTCGGAACTGAAAGACATTATATATTTTGAAAAGCAAAGAGTATCTGGATGATCCAGACTTTGTGACAAATATTTTAGTAACGGCCGTGAGCGAGCGAAAACTAAAAAAAGAATTTGAAAAAGCTGAAAGATTAAAACAACTAGAATATGAAGAAAATGGAAAAATAAGAATACACGAACTAGAGTTGGCGAGAATCAAGGCAACATTAGCAGTTTCTGGTGAGTCACAAAATACTGTTATATCTGGCGCTAAAAAGAAATTTAATCTGCCAAAATTAGAGAGAATTTAGACAATTTAGTGGCGGTGTTAAAGATTGGATTCAATTTTGGAGTCAATTTCAACATATCCATGACGATGATGAAATCGCGCCCGAGAACAAATTTCAGTATCTTGTTCAAGCTACTGTAAATGGCTCGCGAGCCCGAGAAGTAGTAGAGAGCTTCCCTGCAACAGCAGCCAATTATGCCAAAGCAGTTGACAGCTTAAAAGCGAGATTTGGTAGAGATGATCTATTAGTGGAGGTTTATGTTCGTGAATTATTAAAGCTCATAATTTCGGTGCAGAAACAGGAAAAAATATCAATGACATCTCTGTATGATAAACTCAAATCTTATCTAAGAGACTTTAGGAGTGACTACTGAAAAATGTGCTTCAATTCTTTATCCCATGGTTGAGTCATGTTTTGAAGAGGACTTTTTGAAAGCATGGAATAGAAGTGCTACTTCAGCAGCCTCAACAGATGCTAAAGAACGTTTAACCAATTTAATGACTTTCCTAAAAGGAAGAAACACAGGGAGAAGAAAGAATTAATTTGGCTATGGCTGATTTTGGCTTGGGTATAGATGAAAATCGCCTATCTTTTAAGAAAAAAGTAAGATTTTCCAAAGGAAAAGATACCGACAGCTGCCAATTTATTAACTACAGTTTCAAAGGAAGTGAAGAAGGCATGTGTTTTTTGTACTGGGAAGCACTCGAGCCGAGACTGTTTTCAAGCTCAGAAGATGAGTTTGGCTGAAAGGTATATTTTAAGAGAGAAGCAATGTTGTTTTGCTTGCTTAACACCAAAGCATACAGCTCGTTCTTGTAAGACATATTTAAGATGTGTAATATGTGGTAAAAAGCATGTCCCACTTATGTGTGTGTCTAAAGGCTAAAAATCAAGATTCATACAGGAGTGAAAATGAGGGTCCAAAAGTTGAAGTTAATATGGCCAACAACACTTCTAGTCCCAGGGTGTTTCTTCAAACTTTGCAGTTAAAAATGGTGTGTGGTAACAAAGAAATCCCAGTTAGGGCAATTCCAAACTCTGGGTCGCAAAATTCTTATGTATTAAAAAATGTAGTTGAAAAAATGGGTTATATCCCACTCAGAAAGGAAATTCTGATGCACTCATTGTTTGGGGGGATTAAATCCGACAAGTGTGAACACATACTTGTTATAGAATAAGATTAAGAAATCAAGACAATAGTGTTACATGTAACCTGGAAGCATTAGATCAGACATCTATATGCGACAACATTGCATCAGTCACTCCAGGTTCTCTTGAATTTCAGAACTTAATGAAATGAAGATCCAGTTATCAGATGTATGGGAAGAGTCACGATCTATACAAGTGCTTCTTGGATCAGATGTAATCGGAAAACTCATGACTGATCAGCGCAGAATTTTATCCTGTGGGCTTGTTGCCATGGAGTCAATACTTGGATGGACTTTGTCAGGTAAAGTACCTGACAGTGAGATTTCTTCATGCAATGCTATGATGGTGGCCTCCCTATTTGTGAAAGAGATGGATATCTCCCAGTTGTGAAGATTGGATTCCTTGGGGATACAAGATCCTTCAGAACAAAAAACTAAAGAGGAGCTTCATAAAGCCTCAATGGAGCACTTCTTAAGAACTGTCAAGGTTGATAAAGAAGAGCGATTCTTTGTCTCCCTACCATGGCTTGACAATCATTTACCTCTGCCAGACAACTTTAATTTGGCATTTAAAGGGTTACAAGTGACAACCCATAAGCTGAAGAAGGAAACTTGTTTAAGTAATATGGGTGATGTCTTTAAGGAATGGAAACGAGAAGGCATAATCGAAGAAGTTCCCAAAGAAGAATTGAAGTCTTTTTCTCACTATCTGCCCCATCGATATGTGGTGAAGCCCGACAGTACTACAAAAATTAGGCCCGTCTTTAATGCATCGTCAAAACAAAAGGGAGCGGTCAGCCTCAATGACAGTTTGGAAAAGGGTTTAAACTTGATTGAACTGATCCCTTCCATGTTAGCAAGATTTCGATTGTACAGATTTGGTGTTTCGGCTGATATACGGAAAGCCTTCTTGCAAATAAGCCTCGTATCAGCAGGATCGAAATTTCTTGCGATTTTTGTGGCACAGTGAAGAAGGAGAGCTTATACATTATAGGCAATGCCGAGTGGTGTTTGGTGTCTCCAGCAGCCCATTCTTACTTGGATCAACAATCCAGTACTACTTGGAGAAAAAGTTAGAAGCAAAGCAAGGCCGTGGGAAATACCCTGAGTGTATTGTACAAAATTTGATGAGCAGCTTTTACGTAGACAATTGTTTGGCAAGTGTCCAAAACCAGTCAGAACTAGATCGATTTATTGATGTAGCCACGGAGATCATGGCTGAAAGAAAATTTGACTTAAGAGGGTGGGAGCACTCTAACCCATCTGATCCCATAGCAAGTCTTACAAACGTCCTGGGAATGATTTAGGACAGACATTGTGATACCCTATCATTAAATATTCCAGATTTGAGAGATCTTATGGAAGAGGTAATCACGAAAAGAAATATTCTTGCTGCTTCACACAAAGTTTTTGACCCCTTGGGGATCACTGGTCCAGTGTTGCTACTACCAAAACTTTGGCTACAAAGTTTGTGGAAGTCTCAAATTGGTTGGGATCAAGAAGTAGATACAAAAACAAGTCAAGATTTTCTAAAATGGCTAAAGGAGCTGGAATACTTAAAGCATGTTCAAGTACCAAGATGGTTACACTGGGACAGTGGATTTCAGCATATTTCGTTACATTTTTCTGTGACGCAAGCAAACTTGTCTATTCTGCTGTTGTTTTCCTACGAGTTAATATTGGAAGCACTGTAAACATACGACTGGTACAAAGTAAAACTAGGATTGCACCATGTGGAAAAAAGGAAACAACAATTTCCAGACTGGAACTTCTTGGTGCTGCTATATCTGCTCGTCTTTCTACAACTGTCTTGAAAGAGTTTCCAACAGACAATGTTTATTTCTGGACAGACTCTACTACAGTATTATTAGCTTTGTTGAAGAGAGAAGAACCGTGGGGTGTATTTGTTTACAACCGTGTTCAAGAAATTCGGAAGCTGACACCCCTGTCAAAGCCTGGAGACATGTTCCTGGATCTCTGAATCCTGCAGACTGTCCGAGTAGAGGGTGTTCAGCAAAGCAGCTTTGGAGCTCGAAATGGTGGGAAGGCCCCAGTTGATTGCATCTTTCGTCTCAAGAATGGCCTATTATTGATGTGGAAGTAGATGTCAATGAGGTTGAAGTGAATAAAGAAAGAAGAGCTATCGTGACCTCTATGATGAATGTTCAAACAACAGATATTAAGAGTGATTATTTTTCCACCTATAGTAGAAACAACAGAGTAGTAGCGTAGATGCTACGTTTCATTCACAACGTTTCAAATGCAACCAAGTTAAAGGGAAGCTTAGGCTATGAAGAATTTAAACGAGCAGAAGTTTTGGTTTTCAAGTCCCTGCAGTCAAATTCCTTTCAAGATGAGAGACATCTTGCTAAAATGCAAGCCTTTAGAGATGAAGATGGGCTTCTGAAAATAAGAACCAAGTTGGCTGACAGTTATGAGAAGGAAGATTTCAAATTCCCAATTCTCTTACCTGCCAGTGATGCTGTAGTGAAATTAATTCGAGAAGAGCATGTAAAAGCAATGCATGCAGGTTCTTCAATATTACGTGCACGCCTTAGAGAGAAATTTTGGATAATTAGAGCCAAAAGATTAATAAAGCAAGTTCTTTCTGAGTGTGTGATTTGCAAACGTTATAAAGCTAAGCATGTTGAAGTGCCCTTTGCTCCGCTGCATAGAGATAAAGTTACTCAATCAAAGGTATTTGAAGTAACAGGCGTACACTATGCAGGTCCTCTTTACCTTAAGTCAAAAGCGAAGGCCTGGATTGTTTTGTTTACCTGTGCTGTCTACCGGGCAGTGCATTTTGAACTACACTGGTGTGCAAAAATTAAGGACGAGACGGTTTTTTCAATATAACTTTAAACAAAAGCTTTCCAAATCAATACATTTAATACCGTAAGATACCCAATACGTAAGGACATTGTAATGTAAGCAACACTTACTAAAAGAGAAATCAGAGGGATAAAAAGAAGCTTGATTGAAAAAGTAGCATGGAGCGCAATGCGACTGAAGGCCGAAACATCCCTGTGATGGGTGTCCAGCAAGAAACCTCTGGTCTTTAGTAGGGGATATGATCTCCCCTGACTGCTAGGTAGGTTTCACAGCGTCTGCCCATGCTGAGAATGAGGGTGTCAATGAGTTGTTGAGACATTGCTGCCCATTCGTCTTGCAGAGCCAATCGAAGCTCCCGAATCGTTACTGGTGGTAAGGTACGAGCTGCCAAGCGTCTGCCTAGAAAATCCCATACATGCTCGATGGGATTGAGATCCGGAGATCGTGCCGGCCAATCCATACGTTCAATATCCTCACTCTCTAAGAGCTGTTCGGCAGCTACTGTGCGATGACATGGTGCATTGCCGTCCATGAAAAGGAACTGCAGACCCATAGCGCCTCTAAAAAGACGCACATATGAAAGAAGCATCTCGTTACAATAACGGGTCCCGTTGACTGAACCTGCGTCGAAGATGTGAAGGTCTGTACGACTACCAAGCATGATGCCTCCCCAAACGAAAACACCGCGACCTCCATACCTGTCCCTTTCAATGATGTTCGAGGGATGATTGCGGCTTCCCCGCTCTCTCCAGATGAGTATGCGATGAGAATCGCTACTCAAACTGAATCTGCTCTCATCTGTAAAGAGTACTCGTCCCCATTCATTGTCTCTCCAATTCCGGTGTTCCCGGCACCACAGAGAACGCCTTCTCCGATGGGCAGGCGTTAAAGGTACACATCGTACAGGGCGTCGTGCAAACAGACCACCACCACCGAGCAGTCTTCTGGCCACGGTAAAACGCGATATCGGTCGTCTGTGTCGTGTGTCTAGCGATTTCTCCCGCTGTCTGCCGCCTGTTTCTTCTGGCCTGTAAGACAATGTACCGGTCATCTGCGGGTGTAGCTCCTCGTGGACGACCACTACTGAACCCCCGGATAGCTGCTCCTGTAGTTTGAAATTGTCTCCAAAGTCGTGAAACGATGCTGTGAGCAATTCCGAACTCTGCAGCCACACTTGTCACACTGCGGCCTTCCTCCAACTTCTCCCAATGATTCGACCTCGGGTAAAAGCATCCAGATGTCATCTAACAGATTGATTATTCGCCATTTCTCGCTGAGGCAGCAACTCGGTGTGATTTTAACTGCTATACGGCGTGCAATCTCTTTGCCAGAAATACTGATCTTACACCGACAACATGCTTTATACTACTCAGACACTCCCCCATTACGTCTACCTGCATATCTGCGCATGTGCTACCGTACATCACCTTACTTAATCTCCTGATTGGTCTTTCTGTCCGCTCTGCCTCTTCGTTCAGCTGATATGCTAATTTTTCGACTTCGTCCTTAATTTTTGCACACCAGTGTAGTTCAATCCCTCATTACTGATACTTTCATTCAAGCCTTGAGAAGATTCATTGCGAGAAGAGGCAGGATTTCAGTAATTTACAGTGACAATGGTACTAACTTTGTAGGAACAAATAATGCACTGAGAACATTAGATTGGGATAAAATTGAGGTGTACTCAACTGCCCAGAAAATCACTTGGAAATTTATTCCACCCACAGCAGCATGGTGAGGCGGATGGTGGGAGCGTATTGTGAGAATACTCAAAGAGCTTCTACGTCGAGTGTTAGGAAAATCTATTGTAAATTATGAAGAACTCCTGGCCATCGTATGTGATTGTGAGTCAATAATCAATGCTAGGCCTTTGACATACATACACGAAGATCCAAATGAATTGTTACCTTTGTCCCCAGCAATGTTCATTCACGGAAATAGCAACTGTGAAACTCCTGATTTAGATCAAGTAGATCGATCTTCATTGGTAAAACGCACCAAATACTTGCAGAAGTTGCGTGAAGATCTGAGACAAAGGATTAGAAATGAATATCTTGCTCTTCTGGTCCACAGAGGGACAAGGAGAAATGATGCTTTAGAAGTGGGCGATGTTGTGCTGATTGGGCATGACAATGTGCGACGAATTGACTGGTCTCTTGGTGTTGTCTTGGAGGTTTATCCTGGCAAGGATGGAGTTCCCAGAGTAGCTAGAATTAGATCCTCCCATGGTGAGAGGATTCGTCCCTTCCAAAGGCTATATGCATCGTGGAAGTATCAGCTAAAACTGAAATTGGTGTTTTAAAAGCCTCAGGAAAAGACAGCCTACCTGTTGAGAAAACTCCTGAATCATCTACTGACCATGTTTTGGATTCACCAACTGATTATGTTCCCGATTCTCCTGTTGAAAGTACTGATAATTTTGAGGAGAACCCCCCAACTAAAACCAGATTGGGAAGGACGATAAAAATTCCTCGCAAATTGGACTTGTGAACTTCTTATCAAAATTTAGGAGGAATTAAGTGTCATATATATCTATACAATGTATTGCATGATTAAAGTTTAATTTATTTTAGATTGCAAAGTTCAGTTTCACTTTGCTAGGTGGGAGTATGTAACGTGCTGTAAATTATTTTCAAACCGTCCAACTAATTTATATCCAAGAAATTATCGTTTTGTTTTAATTTAGCTTGTGCTGTATGGCAATATTGTGTACTTTGTTTGTATTCTTTTTGGGATTGTTCTTTACCGTTAATAAAGAGAGCTGTGATATAAAATCAAGCTAAGTATTTGTATTTTAAAAGATATTATTATATTTTATGAACATATCACTCATCTGGGGATTATTTGAGTGAAGAAAACGGCGTCCGCAACTATATAATTTGATTGTCATTGTTTACAATCAATATGAATAAGATTTAAATTTTCTCCGGAAATGAGACATTCATTTAAACTTAAATTATTTTCTTGTTTACTACTCGCATCATAAACTACTCTCGTTTTTGTACTGGAGGAATTTACCCTGAAAACTTAATGATTGGGCATAACATATTCAGCAAAACAATTTTCAGCACATTTTTCTATAATACCTTGATTTAATTGTTCTTTCATAAACGAATTATACCTTTCAAATAATAACTCATCCCGATTAAATCTTTTTTCAAAAGAAATAAATCTTTTTTTCAGCAACGTCAAAGTTACTAAAATTTCCTTTGATACCGTTCGTCTTCCATTGCAAAGGTACCTCGTGTGTGTGTGTGTGCGCAACGTCCGTTTTTTTTTCTTTACTTCCTTCCCAAAATCACTTAAACTATTTTCCGCCGCATAACCCCTCGTCTCAATTCATCCCCCAACAAGAATGATTCCAAACCCCACAAGCGCTCCAAGTCGCTTTCGACCACCTCGCAAGACATGTGAAAAACAGCTGCATTTTCCCCCTTTCTGAGAGTAAGGTAATTGGACTATCAGAGTTCGACCAAAAATTGTGGGAAGCTTAAACAAATTCTTATTTATTTTTACAGGTTCCCCTGTCATAGTATTGACCAAGAAATTCGCGCCACGTAAAATCTTTATGGGACCGTTCTGGAAAGTATCAGCCATCTGATACCCAGCAGGAATCAAGTTACGTAAGAGTTTCGGGGTGAAATCCGAATAAATCTCGGCTCCTGATATTTCGCTCGTAAGAAGAACCTGGATGTTTATGGATTGAAAGGGAGGAAACCTACTCCCTAGAGTTAGAATTACAACCTCAAACGTTCTTTCAATGGGCTATCGATTTGAAAAGGTATAGATTAAAAGCGTTTCTTGTCTTAATGGTTTTAAATTGAATGAATTTTTAAATCATTACGTATAAAGGATTTTTGCGATCCAGAATCAAATAAAAGCCTAGCCATAACTTTATTACAACCTTTGATAACTTGAACCTCAGCCGTTAGTAGTAATGTCGTATAATTTTTGGGTGAACATGATGGGTTCAAAACAGTTAGACATTACAATTTCCTTCACTTGAGTTTCGGTTTCAGGCTTCTTTATATTACCTACACTCAGGAACATTGAAAATAGCGATCCAAGAAGAAAGCATCGGATTGAAATGAAATTTAATACACATAATGACACAGATGAGAGATTCACTTGATCTCAAAAACAAGACAATTAAATGAATACAGGGTGTGCAACGACACAAATACTGGGCAATTTCAATAGCACGTTGGACCACCTCCAGCTACAATGCATGCCACCACACGGTCCAGCATTGAGTTGATTAGACACCTTATGTTGTCCTGGGGCAGATGGGCCCACAATTCTTGAACAGCCAACTCTAAATCATGTACAGAGTGACACGATGGCACCTGCCATTTTAGCTGATCCCACACGTGCTCTACAAGGGACAAATCGGGGGAGCAAGACGGCCATGGAAGAGTCTGAAAATGACGTAGGAAGTCTTGAGCAACTCTTGCTGTATGCGGACGAGCATTATCTTGCTGGAAAATTGCCCCTGGGAGATTATTTAGGAAAAGTCCTACATGGGGTCAAAGAATATCATGAACGTAACGTTGGCCCGTTAAGGTTCCACGCATCACAATTAAAGTGGACCGGCTATCATAGGCTATGCCCCCCAAACCATTACACCAGCTGTGCGGGCAGTGTGACGTAGAACAGTGTGAGGAGAATTGTACCACTCACCAGGGTGCCTCCACACCCGTACACGGTTATCATCTGTCCCCAAAACAAACCGAGATTCATCACTAAGCACAACCTTTTGCCAATCTGTGACATTCCACATTGATCTGGCTTGGCACCACTGTAGACGCAGTTGCCGATGATCCGGTGTTAAAGGGAGTGCTCGGAAAAGGCGCTTGGATTTGAGATTTGCTTCTGCAAGGTGTCTGGAAATTGTTTGTGGAACAATTGCTTCGCCTACGTCTGCTCGTATCGTTGAACGAGTCACTATGGGGTCTACAAATGCTTGCCGCACGATCCTCTCTCCTCGTGGTCTTCCTGGTCGCTCCAGACCCTGTTTTCCGCGCGTGGGTACCTTCTCGTGTCCACTGCTCCCAACAATTTCTAACGGCACACTCCGAACGATCCACCTGGCCAGCAACATGGCGCGTCGACCAGCCTGCAGTTTTCGTCCCGATGATCAGGCCTCTCGGAAACTCGCTTAACTGTGAGAAATGTCTTCTAGCACGTTAACCAGGCATGTTTCGCTTACCGAAGTCTTCCTACAATCGGCGGGCAATCGTCACGTTTATGAATCTTCGAATTTACGCTGGCTTATATAGCACCCTCTTTCTGATTGTAGCGCCACCTCGGCGTGTATGAGTATGCGTATTGGCACAAAACTTGGATAATTTGCATATCACATTACGCTGTACTTATTTGCAAAGTTTCGCGATTGTACTTAGCTTCCTTCTTGGGTCGCTATTTTCAATGTGCTATTTCCTGAGTGTATTTCGGGTATTTCTATG
Source organism: Trichonephila clavipes (assembly GCA_019973935.1). Lineage (NCBI taxonomy): Eukaryota > Metazoa > Arthropoda > Arachnida > Araneae > Nephilidae > Trichonephila > Trichonephila clavipes. The sequence continues at coordinate 118,899 of BMAU01020520.1, read as the reverse complement.
CTATTATTTATAAGCGGAGTTTTAGTTTTAGTTTTGGGGCAAAACAGAGAATTGTGCTGTAAACTCTTGCAAGTTTCACATGGCGTAATTTTTACCTTGCATTGTGAAATTAAATGTCTATAGGTCATTCACGGATAACATCTCCCCTCCTTCTTTAACTTATAACGTTTCTCTTCATTAAAAAATATTTGGCATCCGATTGAAGTGTGCGTATCAGAATTACAAAAATGCAAAGATTTTTAATAACCGTAGTTAAAGCAGAAGATGAAGGAATATTATGTTTGAATTTGGGTTGTTTTTGTTGATACGATAAATTTCTCGGAGGATATCTAGAATTTTCTGGGATTTTTTGTGAATGCCCAAGTGCAATGTTTGCTGACTCGCGAGATTCAATTTCAAATTTAATGAATTTCATTAATTCCCTAACATCCCCAATATTTTTAGAATCTTTTTGATGATGAAATTCTACAACTAAATCATGCGGAAGTTGCTTAAGCATTATTGGAATTAATAGATGTCCGTGATTCCCCGATGCGATTCTCATATATATATGGAGTCTAAATTTCTTATATTTATTTCACTTTCGTCATGCAATTTTCTTAACCCTTTTAGATAAAGGAGGATTTAACTGGTTCAATCTCTAATAGCTTATTCATGTAACAACTTATTAAATGGTCCTATCTACCATATCTGTCCTTCAAAAGATTTAAACAGGATTTATAATTATCATCGGTAAGATCAAAACCGGAAACAATTTTAGAAGCTTCACCCGTTAAAAAGGATTTTAAATAAATAAATTTATCCACATTACTTATAATGATTCATTAGCATCAATTGCATTTGTGAAGCTATTAATAAATTCAAGATAAGTGCTGGAATCGCCACTAAAATTAGGAATTTGAAGTTTTGGCAAGTTTAGAGAAAATGCAGATTTATATTGGTCCTCACATTAGACTCATTTGCACCTTTAGAATTTACAACTGGCTGGCTTAGATGAATTTTTCTAATTTTACTTTTGATTTTGTATCTGACTTCATTTAAATTCTCTTAATATTCAAGAGAATCTTCTATTTCTGCTTCAAACAATTCTTTATCCGAGAGTAAATCCTCTACTTCTTTATTAAGTGTTTGGAGCTCTATTTGCCAGAACATCATTATCTAAATTCCATATTATTCCCAAAACTGAAGTATCTCCTGAATGCTTGTCAACATTTTTACAATCAACATTGCTTTCAAAACCACGCAAGTTAAAAAATCTTTTATTGATACATTTTGCTTGTTCAATGAAGTGTTCCAATTCACTAGTGTTATATAAACTCCACATACAAGATTGTCTACATAAAAGGATCGTTTCATTTTCTGAGCAATTTCTTTAAATTCACTGAGACAATTTTCCAAAAGATGTATTAAGGATATGTTCAATAGATATGGACTAGAACAACCCCCAAACACAACTCGGCAATGCCTATAAATTTCTTGTCCCTCCGAACCCGGGGAAAAAAATCTAAGGAAATCCCTGTCTCTTTAGGAGCAACGGATAGCATTAAAAATGCCTTTTCTATATTGGCACTAATTCCGATTGGAAACATTCTGAAACTATCAAGAATATCAGGAATCATTTCTAGCAAATTGATCCCCTTATGCAAACATTCATTCAAAGAGAGTTTTCCTCTCTGAGAAGCGGAAGCATCAAAAACGGGTCGAACTTTTGTTGTCTGGCTATTTAATTTTATTACTGGCCTATGGGGTTGATAATGACACTTATTATTTAATTCTATTTCAGGCACATGTTCAATTATATTCATATATTCCCATTTCCTGAAGACGTTTTGATAATCATCAAAAAAATTACCACATTTTAATTTGTTAATCATTTTTTCACGCCTTTTCCAAGCTAATTCCTTATTATCACATAAATTCCTTAAATTACTTTTCCATGGGCTCTACTTCATATCTCCCTTCGGGGAGAATTCTCATTTTTTCCCTAAAATCGGATAAGTCTTCTCTTTCTTTAACAGTTTCTGTGGGGTCAGTTATTCCTAAAACTTCTAGCTCCCACAGCATTGACAATGTTGCTGTAAATTTTTCCTTTCCACAAAATTTCTGTTTTCCAAATACCCTCCAGCCCAATTTACTTTCAACAGCTGTTAAGCCAGAATGCAAAGTAACTACATTTCCTGTCAACAGTCTTCCCATAACATCGGCCCCTATTAAAAGATCTATTTCCGCTCCTTCACAAGAAGAATCAGTTAAATGTATATTCTTCCCTCTTCAGAATATTTTGATCGTTTATCTTAGGGACTAAACCACAAATCTTTCTTTCGGAAAGCACCTCAAAGTTGCGCGTGTACATTCCCCGCAGTTCGCTAACCTCAACAGAAAACACCCGGTGTTGTTTAAGGTCAGTTTGGTTTCCCCCGAAAAGCGCGTGGCATAGGGTTTCCGTTCTAAGGGGTTGAACCGCCGACTGATTTACGAGTCTTTCGCTTATATAATTGCTCTGACTACCAAAGTCAATAAGATTTTCGATTCGAAAAAAGATTTTTTGGGATTCTGACACGGACTATAGAGGTTGACTGGTCGCCGCTCTAGACAGTGGCCCTCTATCTCATAAATTGGATGCGTCTTCTATACGCCCCAATTTATTTCGCACGTTTCACCTCCACTATCACGCACGCATAACTGGCTACAGCACTTTTCAGTGCTATTTGCGTAGTACAGTTCTTTACAAACTATTTAGGTTACTCTCGGATACGACTTGGACATGGCTCAGGCACATCAAACGGACATGGACTTTACACCCCAATCACCGCTCTCTACTGCCTCATCCGGTACTGCTCCCACCTCTTGCGAGGAGCTCACCGCGATGAAAAACTACATAAGGAGATTACGAATTATCTGTAACGAGAAGGGTAAAACCGTCTCACTCCTACGATCCGACCACGGACATGACGAATCTGACGCTCTCTACCAACTCGCCTGGAATGAGTTCCAGGACGTCCAAGGCACTCTCCAACAAGCGGTGAGTGATTTTGACTCTCTCCCTCAATGTACCAACCCAGGCTGCTCTCATCTTATTTCCCCTAGTAATACCCCGATTTCAACTCCACCTCCCTCTCCTACAAGGAGAAACTGTCAACTAAAAAGGAAAGACGAGGAAGATTTTGAATTTCCTCCCCTACGTAAAACTGCCAGGAAAACTACTCTCGAAGATTCCGATGATATTATTTTAGATAATCAATTTTCCTTACTCCCAAACGTTATTATAAAGCAACAAGCCACAGGTCAAGTGGCGCCATCTACTGTTAATCTTAAAAAGCCCACGGTAAACGCTAATGATAAACAAACACAAGGGACAAATGCGCTCCCACCCCCAGTAATGATGAAAATTACCACAACGTATCGAGAACAGGTTGATACAATTAAAAAGTATTTTCCACATTTAAGACTCAAAACTACAGGAGATTACATAAAACTTTATTCCAACACTGATGAACAAAATACGGCGGTAAAACACACATTAAAAAGCTTAGGATACAGATTCTATGTAATTACCCCCAGAAATGAAAGACCTATTAAAATTGTAATTAAAGGCTTCCCAAAAACTGCAGACCCTGAAAACATTAAAACTGACCTAGAAGCCGAAGGTTTTGAACCAGATAAGGTTACTCAACTCATAGGACGTCGCACAAAGCAAAAACTTCCAATATTTTTAGTAACTCTCCCAAGATCAATTGAAAACCTTAAAATATTTGACCTAAAAACACTAGCCCACCTCAACATTACTGTTGACGGCTACAATGGCAAGGGAGTAACCCAGTGCTACACTTGCCAAAACTTCCACCATAATTCTGATAACTGTTTTTTGAAACCTAGATGTCTGAAGTGCGGTGAAGAACACCTCACCAAGGACTGTCCCATAAAGCAACGTCTTGAAACCAAATTCTGCATCAATTGCCAGGTCTACGGTCACATGGCCAACTGGCATGGCTGCCCCTGTTTCCCTAAGCCCCCTAAGGGCGCTGCTAAGACTAATAAAAACACATACACGAATTTATACAACAGCTTTCTAAGACCAAATTTATCATACGCACAAGTCACAAATCATTCGCCACGAAATAACTCTCAAAATAAGCAGCAGATGGCGCCACGAAGAGCTGAGACTTCTCGCCAAACTGAGGCCGTAAATATTGTACCTACTATTCAAATTCAAAAAGAAACTGCACCCCCAATAATTAATTCCAATCCAATTCCTACTGCAAACCCTAACCTACTAAATAGTAGTAATAATAATGATATTAAAGCCTTACTCAGTACAACTGTTCAATGTCTTATTCAACTCCTAAATGCTATGAACTCTACCCCTAATCTTGCCAATAACTTCAACACTGTAAACTCCGCCCAAGCGGATGCAAACCAAATGTACGGCCTATTAGAGGCATCTTGCAATGTGATTAATAATGATAAGTAAATCCCCTATCGGCCTCAGTTTGTGTTCCTGGAACGCTAACGGCATTCTAAGTAAAATTACTGAACTAAAACTTTTTATTGAGTAGCACTCCCTAGATTTAATATTAATTCAAGAAACACATTTGAGACCTTCACACAACATCAACATAGCTAATTACACCTGCTATAGAAATGACAGACCAACATCCTCTGATAACAACAGGGCCTCCGGTGGAACTCTCATCCTCGTTAAAAACGCTATTAATCATTACTCTCTTCCTACCCCTCCTATGCAAACTATTGAAGCTACTATTGTAATTTTAACTCCTCTTGATCACGATCCAATATCGATTGTTAGTGTTTATGTACCGCCGAAATCCGACGAGTTTACCTTCACTATCGATATTGAGAATCTTATGCAAACCAGCAGTAACTGCGTTTTATTCGGCGATTTTAATGCCCCGCATACTGCCTGGAAATGCAATTCTAACTCCTCCAGAGGAATACGCCTCTTGGACTATACTAACCTGGCTAATCTGTATATTGCCTACCCGGATACTCCAACGAGGTTCGGACTTAATTCAGCTAATACTTTAGACATTGCCATTATTAGAAACTTTTATTACCCTTATTCCATCAACTCTCTACATGATCTGTCCTCTGACCACAACCCTGTAATGCTTAACTTTACTCTCAAACTTAACAAAGATATCACTAACCCCAGGGCAGTTCACACGAATTGGCCGCTTTTTTCCAAATATTTAAATACTAATCACCCAAATTCCATTAATTCTTCCTCTGACATAGATCTGAAAATTTCCGAGTTCACCGATACGGTCCGCGCCGCCCATAGCCACGCCTCTCGACCAATAGAAACGCTCCGCAAAAGTTTCACTCCACATCAGATTCACAAACTAATCAGACAGAAAAATCAATTTAGAAATTTATATCATAGAACACTTGACCCTCATTATAAAACACTTTACAACAGAGCTCAAAAAAACGTTAAAAAAGAACTTAAAAATTATACCAATGAAAACTGGACAGCCAGATTACAAGCACTCAACACACAAGACAACAGTCTATGGGCGGTGCAAAAATTCTTCAAAAACAAGCGTTCAGACATTCCATCTCTACACTGCACAACAGGCACGGCTATTACAGACAAGCAGAAAGCCGATATCTTGGCCGAATCTATCCTCACTAATTTTACGGAAAATGAGAGGCAAAATAATGATTTTGACGATTGACGAAATAGTCAACAATACAGTTAATGCTTTTCTATCTCCCCCTCCCCCTCCCACCGCTGAAACGGCTTATCCCTCTGAGATCATTTCTTATATCAAAAGTTCTAACCCTAAAAAAGCGCCAGGTAAAGATGGCATCAGTAATCGCATGACAAAAAACTTTACGCTCAAAGCAATTCTGATACTAACAATATTAGTCAACAAGATTCTCAAACATAACTACTTTCCTAAAATCTGGAAAGAGGCCATATATTATCTTTCCCATACTTAAGCCAGGTAAAAGCAAAAATAATCCTGCTAGCTACAGGCCAATTTCCCTTCTTTCTACCTTAAGCAAGATTACCGAATCCATCATATTAACTAGACTCAAAAATATCATTAATATTAACAAAACTATTAATCCTAATCAATATGGGTTTACTAATAAACTCTCCACTCTTCACCCACTGCTCAATTTAACAGAAGCAATCTCAGAGGGATTTCAAAGAAAAAAGAGCACCGGCGCAGTCTTTCTGGATATCCAGAAAGCCTTCGACCGCGTGTGGCTTACCGGATTAACTTTCAAGCTCATCACGTACAACATTCCCCCACCCCTTATTTGCCTACTCCACTCGTACAACTCCGATCGCTCCTATCAGGTTCGAGTCAAGGATACGCTTTCAAACACGAAAAATATTCGCTGCGGAGTAGCTCAAGGTAGTCTCCTTGGGCCTCTGCTTTTTAACTTGTACATCAACGACATACCATATTACACGCTTACAAAACTCAACATGTTCGCAGACGACACAGCCGTGCACACAACATACAGAAGAATCAGCTCAGTCACATATGCACTTAATAAACACCTTAATTTACTTGAGAAATATTACGACCAGTGGAAAATCAGCATTAATGTTGAAAAATCCGCTGCCGTAATATTCACCAAAAGACGCAAACTGCCACCACCACCCATTATGTACAACACAACAATTCCATGGTCTCAAAGCACTAAATACCTTGGTATCATCTTTGATAAAAATCTCACTTGGAAAACACACATACAACACACGCGAAATAAATTCCGGAAAATAATGTTTAAATTATACCCCCTAATTGGCCGGAATTCCGAATTATCTAGAGACAATAAAGTGCTTCTCTTCACAGCCGTTATGCGTCCAATATTAGCCTACGGGTGCCCAGTGTGGGGATACGCAGCTAAAACTAATATTAATATCCTTGATACTCTGCAAAATTCTACCATCCGAATGATCGTAGGTGCTCGTAGATATATGAGAAATGACGACATTCGAACGCGATTAAAATTAATAGCTTTAAATCCTACATTCAAAAAATTGCAAAAATTTCTTTAATTCACTTAAATATACAAACAATGAAAATATGATTAATATGCCAAATTACAACTCTCATGACAATACCAAAAGGCCGAGAAGAATTCTTCTCGATTCTTATAATCCACCTTAATCTTTTGGATTAGTGCAATTTGATTGCACACTCTTTGCTAAATTTTTTCTAATTATCATTTATTTTGAATATTTTTCTTTTATTTTATTATAATTTTATCTATCATTTTTCGTATCCCCACCTTCAGGGTTAGCCCCTCCCCCTTTAGACTTAAATTTCTTACTGAGAGATTTGAGCAGCCAATGAGAGACTCAATTATCACCAGCCATGATCCAATACGAGAGCACCCACTCAGCTCTCCGTCTTGAAAGCAGATTTCCGCATGACCCAGGACATTTCCTCAACAATTGGCTCAGCCAATAAGCTTTCTGCTACTCGCTAGCATGATAAAAATATGGTCCGATCAACATATACATACCGGATATGGGATGGAGGCTCGCTTCGCGAGCCATATGCCCAGTTATTGCACCGAAGGCACCGAAAGTCCATAAGAGCTCAGACCCTTTTTTTTTCACCCCCTGTAACTGGACAACAACGTAAAGAATTTGTAAAAACACCGTGTCGTTTCTTCCACAATTAGAGAGGGAATTCTCGGATCTAACATTTTCCTTTTCTAATTTAGAACACATTATTTCAAAATGAGAATTATTACATTGAGTACAATTTAAATTATTTTTTATATCACAAAATTTACTTAAATGTACAGCCTTTTTCAAACAGGTAAAACATGCACCTCTTTTTAACAATATTCTTTGTTTATCATTTAAGGACATTTTCTTCGCAGCAAAGCATTTCTCACGCGGATGCTTCTTATCACAAAAAATACAAAGAGGTCGCTTACCTGAATCCAGGCTTACCAAGGCCGAGGCGGTTGCTAGCTCATTCTGTATTACACATTCAACGGAACCATTATTTTTTCGGAAATTATATTGAGGTCCCCAAATCCAGTTCGGGCAAGTTGCACCATCTCCCTCCTTGCACCTCTTTGCGAAGAAAATTCATCAAATGTTCTAATGAGCGAGTGTTCTGTGTCGATTCATGCTTTCGGCTTCTTTCCCAGGCTAGTAGTGTTTCTTCGGGCAGGACCGGCGCTAGCAGTTTCGCCGCCCCGGGCAAAGAGGTAAAATGCCGCCCTTTTATAACAAATATTAAAAGAAATAACCAAAACCCTTTCCATGCTTAGTGGTAAAATAAAACGAGAGCAAAAAAAAAAAAAATTGCTATCAATAATGTTGAAGTTTTAGTTAGCAAAAAATACTAATTTTTTAATTTATGTTTTGGCACTAAATTAAAATTAGGGTTGCACACACAAAAAAAATCATTTCTAGTGTATAATTATAAAATGCAGATATTAAAAAAATACTAAAACAAATAATAGAAACACTAAGTATTAAAACTTAATTACATATTAAAAATACACTTAAACCAAGCGATAACTTAAATGTGTTTCTTTTTTTCACTTTTAATTCTGAGAATATATTTTCATAATTTCTTTAACACTAATTTCTTCAGCCAGTTCTTGTTCAATGGATATTGTTGTCAAGCCGTTTAGCCGATCCTCGGTAGCCGTGGAGCGTAAAATGTTTTTAATTAATTTTAATAGGAGAAACTCCTTTCTCCCCTTTCCACGTTTATTGGGTGAGTAAGCAATATCCTTATGACTATACCGAGATCTGAAGCAAAATCCAGGTTCGATATGAATTTTAAAATCTCGATTGGGCTTTCATTTTTATTTAGCAAAGCCTAAACTGCTACTGTCTCGTCTGTCAGGTCCAACACGTTTATATCCGATGAATTCCCATCAGTTAACACTGTTTCTAGATTTTTGCAATACTTTAGTTCGTCGTTTTGAGGAGTATCTTTTAAATCACAAATATTGTATAAAAATTGGAAACAGTTGCTGTGGGTACTGATCAAATCAAACCTGGATTCAAGAGCATTGATAGCTTTATCTAATGTGAAAAAATGAACTCTTTCTTATACACTCATGTCCATAAATTAAGGATAATTCAGAATCACACAGAAATTGAACTCTAAAATAAAAATTTCACCAGTAGAATTATCGCACACATCTTGAAGAAGAATATGAAAATTGCAGGAAACCACCAGATGGCGCGGATAGTACGTCACAATTACGAGAGTGTAAGAGAGGAGTATATAAGGAATGGTGACAAAGAAGTAAAATTGTTCACAAGCGCTTTAAAAGCCTTTCAGTGCAATGACCGCATAGTTATGGCACAAATGAAGCATTTGGATGATTTTTTACGTGGTAAAATTATTAGACGACTGGAATGTGGACGTACCCAGCTGGAAGTATCCGAGGAATTTGGAATCGCCCAGAATGTCATCTCCAGGCTTTGGCAACGATTCCAAGATGATGGTAATGTGAGTAGATGTTACAGCACAGGTCGCCCCCGAGTTACAACGCCAAATGAGGACCGGCATTTGGCAGTTACTGCAAAAAGAAACAGACAGAACACAGCATCAGACCTGTCTTGCCAGCTCTCTTCAGCTGCCGGTACGACAGTTTCAAGGCAGACCGTGTATAGACGCTTAGGGCACATTGGTCTATATGCTCGTAGGCCTGTCAGATGTGTTCCACTTACCTCAACTCACTGTCGCCTGCAATTAACCTGGAGTAGAGAGCATGCATTGTGGACACCACAACAGTGGTCTTGTGTGATGTTTTCCGACGAGTCCAGGTTTAGTTTGCAGTTTGATTCTCGCCGGACTTTAATATGGAGAGCGCCAGGTACCCGTTACCACCAAAATACCATTGAACGACACCGTTACGGTGGTGCAGGATGGCTCATTTGGGGAGGAATTATTCTTGGTTCCAAAACTGACCTGCATGTTCAGAGTGTAACGATGACATGCCACATCTATCGGGATGTCATTCTGGAACAACATGTACGTTTGTTTCGGGGCGCCATGGGTGCTGAATTTCTGTTTATGGATGACAACGCCCGTCCTCACAGTGCAAACATTGTAGACGAATGCCTTCAATCGGAGGATATCACCCGTATGGATTGGCCAGCATACTCACCGGACTTGAATCCAATAGAGCATGTGTGGGATATGCTTGGCCGACGAATTGCAGCCCGTCAACCCCTTCCCACCTGTCTACGGAACTTCGGAATGCATTGCTTGATGAATGGTGTAATATTCCCGAAGATCAGATTGATAATTTGATACTCAGCATGCCTAGGCGTTATAAGGCCTGTATTGCATCGTCCGGGAGACATACTCCATATTAACCATCATACTAACCATGTTGTACTGTTGTTGTTTTTTTTGTAAATAAGTTCTTTTTTGAAATTTGCCCCAGGGAGTAAAAATCGCAATTTTTATTAATTATATCAAACATATAGTATCTTTTTTGCTCTTTACCTTTTGTTTAATAAATAGACTTTACAAATATGTCAAATTTGTTTTGCTTATGTCTGTTTCTTCGCCTGAACTTCATTATTCCTTATTTATGGACATGAGTGTATTTCTATCGGATCTTCTCGTGCCTCATAGTCGAAATTAACATTCCTTCTTCGAACTCTATGACGTGGCTGGGTGAGCTCAAAATTAGCCGGTATGTCAATTTCGTCAGTGAATTCTCGAGTGTTGCAAAGCATTTCATTTAAGGCTGTGTCCAATCTAAGGTCCTTGAAAAAATCTTTACGATTTTTCAAGAACTCCATAACAGATGGCAAATCATAGTCTTCTGTCTGCAAGAGCTTTCTTATAGGATTGATACAATTTAAGATTTTGTGCCAAATTACAATACAGCATAAGAACTTAAATTGTTTAACACAACTTAATAATCCAGAGAAGCCTCAACTCTTATAGAGTTGTCAATCTTCGAATTATTGCAAACAGCAAGTAAAGCATCGTATATCCCTCCTACTTGATACCTTAGTGGTTTTAATGCATCTATTCGGCTTTCTCAACGAATTTTGTTTGAAATCATTTATCTACTTTATAATTTTTTACTTTATCATATTTTTATTTTTGCAATGCACACTTTGCTTCCACTTTAATTAAATAGTTTTATACTAGGAACACGCACACAATAAAAAATAGTACTTATATTCTTCCACATTAATTATTGTTCTGTAACAATGCAATTTTAATTAAATCCTTTGCCGGTTGTTTTTTATAAGAAACTTCTGTCATAGTTTTGACATTCTTATTGTTGCCTTTTCTAAAGATTTTAAATATTGCTATAGATTGGAACCTATTACTACTAGAACTTTTTCTTAAATATACATACTAATGCTTTTAAACCTTTTCACAATCAGGAAAAATACATTTTAAAGGATTTTTGAGAAATATAATAGTAAAATGAAATAGAGTAAATAAAAACTATTGCACACTGAAAACATCGATTTTTTAAATTTTTATTGCACCAGTGTTCTACGGGACATTGATTAAGAGCCTCTCGTTTATGTTTTGGATGAGTGGTTATGTTCTGAAGTACTTTATACTTGTATTCAACGCAATTAAACGATTGAGAACTAAAGCCTTTATGTATTAATCACAAATAAAACATAGTTTAATAAGATTAAAACTTATTTTAAAAATGTTTTGAAAGTTATTCAGGATTCAAGTAATTGTTGTCTGCTTATATATATTAGGGCTGCTAATTCTATATTATTCAGATATAAATTAATTATCAATTTAATAATCGTCCTTCGAAATTTAAAATTCACGCCTGAAATTTCGCAATTTATTTATCTAAAGCAGGGATGGCGAACCATTGGCACGCGTGCCATTGATGGCACGCGGCACAATATTTTGGGCACGCCACCGATCAAAACGATCAACTACCGTTGATTCTTCAATCAAAGAATTTTCAGTGAAATTTTCTCAGTTCAAAGAATATACAGAAACGTTCGAGTTTATTATGTACCCTGATGTGGCTTCATTTGATAAACTAAACTTGCCCTAATTCAATTGGTTGGAAATTGAAAAATTTGAAATGCAACTTAGTGATTTCTATAGAAATCATTTGAACTAGATTATATTGAACTAGACTATAGTCTAGTTCAATGTGGATTCAAAAATTTATTGAAACAATGAAAAAACTAGAATTGATTGAAACAGAATGATTAACAAGAAATATATGATATGAGTAAAAACGCCAGTAACGAAATTTTGGAAACATTAGATTCGATTCCAAACACGTTTAACTGTTTGAAGAACTGTCAGCTATTTTAACCATATTTTCATCGACCAATGTCTACGGGTCATTATTTTCAGATATGAATAGCATTAAAGACTCGCTTAGAAACCATTTCGCCGATGACTCCAATTCAGCATGCATTCTGCTAAAAGTAACATCTTACCCAATCCTAATATAATTTACTAGCCGTTACAAACCCGCTTCACTGAGTATTTCACGATGTTGTACATATGTATACTGTTTACATATATATTAATTATTGATATCAAGCAATAAAAATTCGATTGTACTGAAAAATATATTTATAGCTGTTATACTCTCGCCCCTTGATATAAAAAGAACATAAATTATAACAACTAATTTCTATTTATACCTAAAATAGGAGAAAGATTGTTTTCGCTCACTTAACCTAACAATCAAGTGGATTTCCACCAAAGCAACTTTCAGTGGATCTCTACTCCATAAAATAAACATGCGTGCTAAATTTCAAGTCTAAATCTAACAGAGCAAAAACGGAATTTTTATCATCAATACCTCGTTGACAGCATTCTTAGCGAATTCCAATTCAACAAAAGAAGCATGCAAACCAAATTTTATTATTATAGTCTTAGCAGTTCGAAAACGGGAATTTTGTCTATCAATACGCCCCAATAACTCTCCCCGCTTCCCCCTGGAGTTGATTTCCGTAAAATCCATTCTTAGTGGAACTCTATTCAACTAAAGAAAAGTGCTCAACACATTTCAAGTAAATGAAATAAATTTAAAAACAGGAATTTTTCTATAACACGCCTTAATCCCTCGCAACCCCACTCCTTTTGGGGTCCGTTTTCGCAAAAACCTTTGTAAAAGGAACTTTATTCCATGAACGGAACATACATTCTAATTTTCAAGCAGGTGGTTCTATTAGTTGAAAAGCGGAAATATTAATCTGTTACGTCCCTTAATCCCCCCCAATGACCCTTGGGGATCAATTTCCCCCAAAACTATTTTGTAGTGGATCTCTACACCATGAAAGGAAATCGCTTACCAAATTTTAAGACTGTACGTCTAATAGTTTAAAAATGGAAATAATTATCTATAACGCCCCTTAAGCCCCCGCAACGCCACTTAGGAAACGATTTTCCCAAAACCCATCTTATAGCGGATCTCTACTTAATGAATGGAATCAGCTTACTAAATTTCGAGATTTTACGTCTAATAGTTTAAGAAAGGAGTTAATTGCCTATAATGCCACTTAATATTCTACAACGCCACTTGGGAGTCGATTTTGACAGAACCCATTTTGCAGCGGATCTGTACTCTATGAAAGGACGCTTACCAAATTTCAAGACCGTACGTCTAATAGTTTAAAAATTTAAATAATTATGTATAACGCCCCTTAAGCGCCCTCAACGCCCCTTGGAGGTCGATTTTCGTAAAAATCATTATGTAGGGAATCTCTACTTTATGAAAGAAATCTTGGTACCAAGTTTCACGACTGTACATCTAATAGTTTAGTAATGGAAATAATTATCTATAACGCCCCTTAACCCCCCGTAACACCCCTTGGGGTTCGGACTTTGCAAAATCCGTTCTTAGCTGACGTCTACTCCATGAAGGGAACCTACCTACCAAATTTCAAGTCTGTAGGTTTAATAGTTCTAGAGATATCGTGATTAGTCAGTGAGTCAGTCAGTCAGTGAGTGAGTCGCTTTTCTCCTTTATATATATAGATTTGTCATCTAATCTGCAACAGTAGAAATCACACTAATGCTACTTTACATAATTTGAATTACACGTTTAACTAAAACATTTACTACTATAAAGTACAAAATGTATTTTTCTGTAGTAAATAAAAAGTTTTGTGTTTTGTTAGTATTTAGTTTTATATTATTTTCCGGAAAATCACAAGTTAAAATTATTTCATGGCACTTCTATACCTCATTAAACATTTTTTTTTAGAAAAAATGGCACGTTGATCCATAAAGGTTCGCCACCCCTGATCTAAAGGATGGTTTTGCATTGAATTTGTATTTTTTAATTTTTTTGGTTTAAAATCTTATAAAGTCTTTTAAATGTTTTCTTAAAATCCTTCCATGTTAAACTGCAAATAATTTATTAACTTAATTTTTATATTTTTCGAAATATGCATTTTGATGAACTTTATTAGTAGCATACAGGACTATTTTGCAATATTTTAAAGGTATTTTATAATTTTTTTATGTATTTTTATAATTAATTATACACATAATATATATAATTAAGTATACACATCTATACATATAAATAAAAATGAAGTGCCTGTTTGTAATTTGAAATTAACAGCTTTTTACTAAATGCATTTAAAAGTATATACGGTACTTATATCGAAAGATCAATTTTTAAAATTTTTGTCTGCCTGTCTTTCTGTCTGTCTGTTTGTTCCGGCTAATCTCTGAAACGGCTGGTCTAATTTTGACGAAACTTTCACTGGTAGATAGCTAATGTTATAAGCAATAACTTAGGCTACATTAGTTATAGAAAAAATTACGGTTCCGCGGAAATAAAATTAAAACGAATGAAATGGTGAACAATATCCGTTTCAAATAGGGATTCTTTATTTCAATAGGAATTATTTTTATTCATTAGTTGTTATTTTTAGTCAATAGGGATTGCTTTATTTCGCGAGCCTTCTGTCTCAACGTTTCTAGCAGTTATATCAAACTTTTTTGTTTGATTAGGTTACTGACACTCGCGATTTTTCCCGTTCATGTCTGATTTTAATGATTTTAACAGTCTTCACACCATCGACACTGTCAAAGGTCATGCATCACTCTAACCCCTTGTTTGTGGCTTCGTTTGTGTTCGTTTCACCTTACCCAGTCCTCACCCCATCGACAGTGTCAAAGGTCACGCGACCCTCTTTCCCCTCCCCTGCTTGCTGATTCGTGTCATCCTACTGCTACTTAGACCTGTTTTGAACTGTTGCATTCAATGCTTATAATCATTCCAATGATTTCATTCTCTCTCAAGAACACTGATCAACATCAATTTTTCCGTAACATAGACAGCATTTAAACTTAAATTAGGAAGTTTGGGAGTTTTACGTCATTTGACTTCTCACAAGGCTCCGCATTTAAATAGAGGCCAATTTTATATCTTTATTGTTTATTTCATTGCCAAACACTGCACAAAGCAGTCACAATAAATGTTTGTCTTGCAAGAGTGATTGTACAAGTTTGAGTGCGCGGTGGGGGTGGCGATCGCAGAGCCAACATGTTGTTTTATTTAGTTAAGTACGTAGATAGTTGTTTCTAAAATAAATATTTTTAATTACGTTTTAGGTGAAAAAGTGCACTTACATCCTTAAATTAAGTAAGTTTATTCAAAATTGTAAATAACTTCATTTATCCTGCGCAATATCTATACATATAAATAAAAATGAAGTGTCTGTGTGTAATTTGAAATTAACAGCTTTTTACTAAATGCATTTAAAAGTATATACGGTACTTATATCGAAAGATCAATTTTTAAAATTTTTGTCTGCCTGTCTCTCTATTTGTTCCGGCTAAACTCTGAAACAGCTGCACCAATTTTGATGGAACTTTCACTGGCAGATAGCTAATGTTATAAGGAGTAACTTGGGCTACTTTTATTTAAAAAAAAAAACAAATTAAGGTACCGCGGAAATAAAATTAAAACCAATGAACAATATCCGATTCAAATAGGGATTATTTATTTCAATAGGGATTATTTTTATTCAACAGGGATTATTTTATTTCGCGAGCCTTCTGTCTCAACGATTTTTAGCAGTTATATTAAACCTTTTTGTTTGATTAGGTTGCTGCCACTCGCGACATGACGCGTCCATGTCCTTTGATCCTAATGATTTTACAGTCCTCATTCCATCGACAGTATCAAAGGTCATGCGTCCCTCTCACACTTTGCTCAACAAAAAACAAAGAAAAAAAAATAAAACAAAAAAGAAACGTTGATTCACAAAGTAGAAGAATGAGACATATAGCATTGATATTTCTTTACGTGGAATATATAATTATTAAGTTTTCGTAAACTCTGCGAATTAAATAAACACTTTTTTGTTAAATTCCACGTGGACGAAGTCGCGGGTAACAGCTATTTAACATAAAATAAATGCATCAGAAAGTAATATTAGCGTATTACACATTCAGATACAAATTATTTACATTATTTTAAAGCGTTTATTACACAAAATTTGTAACAATTTAACACGAAAATAAAAATGTCAACAACTCTTGCCACATACAACTCAAGACTTTATTTTTTTAATCTGAATATTCCATCTCTTTATCTATTGCCATCGAAAGTTCCAGAACTTTCCATAATTAAATTACAGTTAACTTTTATAAATAAAAGCACGAGCATTAATAAAAGCATTAGTATAAATCACGAGAGAAATAAAGAATTACAATTTTTAACACGCTGGGATGAATGGTTAAATCATTACAGTAAATAAATAAATATTACCATTTGTTACATTCTCCCTCTCTGGTTCCGACGGCGTCCCGACGAGGAACCAGGAGTCTGTGGGACCCTAGGTGGACGGCCACGTTTACGAAGAGGAATAACGGGTTTTACTCTGTCATTATTACAAGGAGTTAAAGCAGAGGTGTGGTAAACACCAAGAGGTTCCCCCAGATTATCAAGACTAGCAATCTCGTAAGATGATGGTGACCTTTGTGTTAAAATCACGTAGGGAACGTCTCTGCGTGGCATTAGTTTTGCACTTCTTCCTTGCGCAGCGTTGCTCAGCGGATGTGATGCTACAAAGACATGTTCTCCAGGTTGATATGTTGGAGCAGCTTTTCTCTTTTTATCAGCGTAAAACTTCCTACTATCCTGTTGCTCTTCAACCACCTCTCTTATCTAAGTGGAAAACTTAGCAAATTTCTTGAGATAGGGAGTTATCTCTGGCACAAAATTATCGTTCTGGATGACGACTCGGATATCATTAACAACTTTACTTGGAGTGCGTAACTCTCTACCAAAATTCAGAAAGGCTGCCGTCTGTCCTGTCGTTTCGCATTTGGCTGTGCTGAGAGCAAAGCGGATGAAGGGTAGCTTCTCTGACCAACAGTCATGCTTGTCCTGGACGAGAATTGCCAGCCGTGGTTTCAGATCCCTATTCTTTCGTTCAACTGGGTTATCTAGTGGATGGTATACAGGGATCAGGGATTGATGGATGTTTAATAGGTAGCAATGTGAAGATCCTGTGTCTGCACATACACGTCCCTTTATTCCATAGAGAGTTATGTCGATTAGGGTCAATCGAGGGCTTTTGGTCTGAGCTGTGTAAGCATTGATGTGATTGGTTACTACGTCTGCTCTTTGTGAGGCGTTGAGGTTGCAGGTGGGGCACCTAGATTTTATATCACTCCTTGTTTCCCACAGCCATAGCATCTGAGGGGGATCTCTCATTTGGTACCTGATGGGAATATTCTCTTTTGGGAGGGCGTTCAGGTTTCCTGAATGATACCTGTGTTCCATCATTTACGGTTTCACTTGCCTTCACGTGTCTCCTAGGTCCACTGGGTAGGGAACGTCGGATGTTGTCAAAAGCTTCCAGCTTTTCTGCTAACATTTCTGGAGAGATAAGTTCTTCCCATATATCCAGGTAATGTTCCTTACACTCTGGAGAGCATCTCTTTTTCATTTGATCGGCAGTCATCAAATTCTTCAATCCGTCAAATGAATCAATTTTAAGCTCATTGATCCAACCTTCAAAATATGCTCGGATTTCAAAATAATAATCCTTCCACGTCCCATTTGGGCTTTTTCTGTTGCGTGAAAACAGCTCCCGGAATTTTTCTGCGGTTAATTTGAATCGTTGCAGAAGCATTCCTCGAATGTGGGAGCAATCCTTGCATTTCTCCTCAGGCTCACAAACAATGAGGGAGGTTACATCACTAGGTATGGCACCAATGAGATATAGGGTACCCACAGATCTTCAGCAAGATCCAATAACTTCATTTGCCGTTCGAATAAGGTGAGGAACAGGTCCATGTTATCAACTTCAGGATTGAATGTTGGTAGCAACTTTTTTAATTCAATTTTTGTTTGGGGTAGGGTTTGTGGACCTACGACTCTTTGAGTCTCATTTTGCAGTCGTATTTTCTGCAGATCAAATTCACGCAGTGTTTGCTCTTTTTGTTTGTTTTCCTCGTCTATCCTATTTGATACGATTCCCTCAAAGATACATTTCACAAATTCAGGGTCTTCCTTAAGGCCGTATCACACGTATACATTTCAAGCAATTTTTGTCCAATTCGAGCAATTTTTACTCAGTTGCCATAGCAACCGCTTTAGAGCAATTTCTTGCTAGTGAGCTCAAGAAATTGCCCGGAATAAAAAATTGCTTGGAATTCCAGCCAATAGGAATCCTGTAAGCTCGAGCGGTATAAAAAAATAATGTATGGTTGGTTCCGAAGGAGAAAAATCGGCGAGTAACATTTCAATGTGGTGAAAGTGCGCGGTTGACGTCAGAGCATGTCGTTTTGTTTACGGCAACCCTTCACCCGCAGTAGGAGGAAAAATTGCTTGAAATAAGTCTGCGTGTGATACGGCCTTTATAAGCATCATTTGTTAAAATTTTTGTCCTTAATTCAATTATTTTTAGCTCTTCCCCATTCGACTCACATTCACCTAACTCAATAGCAAGCTTAATGAGATCAGCTTTTTTCCCTTTTCCCAGAAATGACATGACTGAGAAATTTAAGAGTTGCAAATAGATAAAATAAATAACTAAGGTCCAGGCCTTATTGTCCACCAAAGCTCTTACAGATATGGGAATACACTTTAGCTTTAAAATCTTATAAATTATTATGCACTTCAAAATACAATTAAAATAGGTAAATAAATTAATAACATATTCAAAATACCAACAAGGAACATTAATTCAAATAATAAAATAATACAAAGAAAATTTAGGAATCATCAGTTGTAATGATACACACACAAAAATTCAATGCAATGAAAATACTAAACAAAACTAAAATAATCTCAGCCATGTAATGCTACCTAAATTCAATAGGAAATCAGTAAAATATCAAGCAAAATAGTAATTATTAATGTGCAATTCACAAAATATTAATCAGAAAACGTTATATCACAAGAAATAAATTAATATACAGCAAAATTAAGAATTATCATAGCATAAGAATACCAAAAAATCAATTAAATAAAATAATAAAATTATCCCTAGCACTAACACACTGTAGCAGGATTACTATCACTTGCATATGAAAAATGCACAAAACATTATTGCAAAAACTTTTAACAGGAAATAGATTTTCTTTTTTTTTCTTCCTTCAGACAATTGAAGTCAGGATGATTCACTTTGTCTCTTTCGATTTCCAGGGATTTTCTCTTGCTTAAGAAGGATTGCGGCGCAATACCAGTAATTTCTTCCGGGACAGTAAGGTTTACAGAGCCGGTTAAATTTTCATTTTCCTGCGGCGTTTCCTCACAGCGGCGGTTTCTGCTTCTACGGGGTCGTAAGTTTTAGGCCACCGGTCTGGGCGCCAGTTTTAACACGAAAATAAAAATGTCAACAACTCTTGCCACATACAACTCAAGACTTTATTTTTTAAACTGAATATTCCATCTCCTTATCTATTGCCATCGAAAGTTCCAGAACTTTCCATAATTAAAATTACAGTTAACTTTTATAAATAAAAGCATGAGCATTAATATAAAGCATTACTAAAAGCATTAATATAAAGCACGAGAGAAATAAAAAATTACAATTTTTAACACGCTGGGATGAATGGTTAAATCATTACAATAAATAAATAATAAATATTACCATTTGTTACTACAATGTGTTAATTTTGCTGAGCAGAAAGGTGTTTTCAAAAATCGATCCATATGAGAGTTACGGGGCGTTATAAGTAAAAAAAACAAACTTTTTTTTATCAGCTATTATATCTACAAACTTAAAATTTAGCAAACATGGTTTTTTGTTCAGCTGAGATATGCAAAAAGCAGTTTTTTTTTTGCTTAATTTACAATTCACATAAAATTAACTTAATAAAAACTTCTTTATCCTTCAGTCTGTATTGCTTAAATTTTCAATTCACCCGTGCGAAGAACGGGTATACCAGCTAGTAACATATATAACTAAGTATACATGTAATTAATTATACACATAATGTATATAATTAATTATACACGTAATATATATAATTAATTATACACATAATTAATTATTAGACTGTATTAAATATTCTTTCAAATTGTCCGTGTAAAACAGAGGTTCCCAAACTTTCTTGTCCATAGACCCCTTGCCATATTTTTCGGTATGGGGTAGACCCCTATTTAATTAATATTGAATTTTTGCAAATTTATCAACTTAAATGTCTTTTTGTGACTGCTAGTACTACTACTACTTTAAAAGAATTAAATTTATAACTGATGAAGTATAGAGTTAAAAGTTTAAAAAGCATATGTTAATTAATTAAATTAAAAGTTAATCTATATATATAAAGGAGAAAAGCGACTCACTCACTGACTGACTCACTGACTAATCACGATATCTCCGGAACTATTAAAGCTACAGACTGGAAATTTGGTAGGTAGGCTCCCTTCATGGAGTAGACGTCAGCTAAGAACGGATTTTGCAAAGTTCGAACCCAAAGGGGCGTTATAGATGATTATTTCCATTACTAAACTATTAGATGTACAGTCGTGAAACTTTGTACACAGATTTCTTTCATAAAGTAGAGATTCCCTACATAATGATTTTTACAAAAGTCGACCTCCAAGAGGCGTTGAGGGCGCTTAAGGGGCGTAATACATAATTATTTCCATTTTTAAACTATTAGACGTACGGTCTTGAAATTTGGTAAGCGGATTCGTTTCATAGAGTACAGATCCCCTACAGAATGGATTTTGTGAAAATCGACTCCCAAGTGGCGTAGTAGAGAATTCAGTGGCGTTTTAGGCAGTTAACTCCTTTTTTAAACTATTAGACGTAAAATATCGAAATTTAGAGAGCTGATTCCATTCATTGAGTAGAGATCCGCTATAAGATGGGTTTTGTGAAAATCGTTTCCTAAGTGGCGTTGCGGGGGCTTAAGGGGCATTATACACAATTATTTCCATTTTTAAACTATTAAACGTAGTCTTGAAATTTGGTAAGTGGATTCCTTTCATAGAGTACAGATTCGCTGCAAAATGGGTTTTGTTCAAATCGATCCCAAGTGGCGTTGTGGAGAATTAAAGGGCGTTATAGGCAATTATCTCCTTTTTTAAACTATTAGAAGTAAAATCTCGAAATTTAGTGAGCTGATTCCATTCATTGAGTAGAGATCCGCTATAAGATGGGTTTTTTGAAAATCGTTTCCTAAGTGGCGTTGCCGGGACTTAAGGGGCGTTATAGATAATTATTTCCATTTTTAAACTATTAGACGTACAGTCTTGAAATTTGGTAAGCGGATTCCTTTCATAGAGTACAGATCCGCTGCAAAATGGGTTTTGTTAAAATCGACCCCAAGTTGCATTGTGGAGAATTAAGGGGCGTTATAGGCAATTAATTCCTTTTTTAAACTATTATAAGTAAAATCTTGAAATTGAGTAAGCAGATTCCATTCACTGAGTAGAGATCTGTCATAAGATGGGCTTTGTGAAAATCGTTTCCTAAGTGGCGTTGCGGGGGCTTAAGGGGCTTTATAGATAATTATTTCCATTTTTAAACTATTACACGTACAGTCTTAGAATCTGGTAGGCGAATTCCTTTCATGGTGTAGAGATCCGCTACAAATTTTTTTGGCGAAAATTGATCCCCAAGGGTCACTGGGGGGATTAAGGGGCGTAATAGATAAATATTTCTCTTTTCAACTAATAGAACCACCTGCTTGAAAATTAGAAGGTATGTTCCGTTCATGGAATATCCTTTTACAAAGTGTTTTGCGAAAACGGACCCCAAAAGGAGTGGTGTTGCGAGGGATTAAGGCATGTTATAGAAAAATTCCTCTACTTTTGAATTTATTTCATTTACTTGAAATTTGTTGAGAACTTTTCTTTAGTTGAATAGAGTTCCACTAAGAATGGATTTTACGGAAATCAACTCCAGGGGGAAACGGGGAGTGTTATTGGGACGTATTGATAGACAAAATTCCCGTTTTCGAACTGCTAAGACAATAATAAAATTTGTTTTGCATGCTTCTTTTGTTGAATTGGAATCCGCTAAGAATGCTGTCAACGAGGTATTGATGATAAAAATTCCGTTTTGGCTCTGTTAGATTTAAACTTGAAATTTAGCACACATGTTTATTTTATGGAGTAGAGATCCACTGAAAGTTGCTTTGGTGGAAATCCACTTGATTATTAGGTTAAGTGAGCGAAAAAAATCTTTCTACTTCTATTTTAGATATAAATAGAAATTAGATATTATAATTTATGTTTTTTTTATAACAAGGGGCGAGAGAGTAACAGCTATAAATATATTTTTCAATACAATCGAATTCTTAATGCTCAATAATTCATATATATGTAAATAGTTAACATATATACAACATCGTGAAATACCCAGTGAAGCGGGTGGGTAACGGCTAGTTAATATATAAAATAACTGTTAAATAAAACAACCAAGCAACATACAATTGATTTTAATGAGAGGGTTGAATCTGGCGCTACAATAACAAATTTTCTACATTTAGTATCAGAAACTAAAAGAATTAGTTCGGAAGTCAAATTGACACAAGATTCCCTGTTTTCTTCGAGAAAGGGTCTTTTTCTCAGTGTCATCCTGCCCCTTTCTTTTCATTCATAAAACTTGACCGTGCTTTTCATCACTTTTGTTGAGACTAATCTCTGCCAAAATCTATCTCTTTCAATAGTACCCGAATTCACGTATACAAAACAGTAACAGTTATAGGAAATTAGTTGAAAGAGAAGGAACCGGATGCCGAAATTCTTCTTTATCACCCCCTCTCCCTTCTCCCATGGGACCAACGTTGGGAAACACAGCTTTAATTACTAATGAATACTCGTTAAAAAAAAAAACTTTAGGACTCCACAGGAAACGTGAATATTTTGCATACACATTTTTAATTTTTTTTCCTTCGAATTTTTCTTCTAACTCGTTTATTTTCCCCATAAACTAATTAATTTTACAGCCAGTTTGCCGCCCCGGGAAGGGTCCCGGCTTGTCCCCCCTAGCACCGGCCCTGCTTCGGGAAGGCAGCTTTCGACTAATGGGATCAGGAAATCTCCATACTTCTCTTGACTTCTTCCCAAGCTCTCTAAAGCACGTAGTTTTCCTTTTAATTCATCATACAGATATGTCAGGTCTGTCTTGGACCGTCCTTTTACTGCATTTTTCATTACAAGTCATAGAAGGTCTCTCACATAATTTTGAACCAGCAAATCGTCGCGTCTAAACCGCTCTTTCAACTGCTCTATGGTTTTCGAATAGTTAGCCGCAGTCGCCGGAAAACTAAGGACCAATCTTTCAGCTTTAGTGAGGTTTAACAGATTGTAGCAAATACTGCATCTTGTCTTCCTCCGCAATTGAACTGCCATCATGTATTTTCTTGAACTGGCTCCAAAAGGCAAGGAATTCTTTTGGGTCACCATTAAATTTTTTCAATTCTATCTTTGGTAATTTGAATTTCCTTTTTTCAGCTTCACTCGACCCAGCGTTTTCTTGTAATCTTTATTCTCAATTTTAAAACAGTTTTCCAGATATCTGTCTCGATACGTTTCAGCTTCTTCAAAATCTTCAGAAAATAACTGTTCGCCGTTTTCCTCCTTCAGTAATTCCTCAGATAGTAGTAACTGGCAATTGTCCAATCTCTGGAACTTATCATCTATTAGAGTTCTTAATACGGAGAGTTCCTTTCTATCCTTCTTTTCCTTTCTTTGTTCAATTCACTTTCAATTTTCTTTAAATTAAGCGTGAAGGCTTGCCTAAGGCCTTTCCTCTTCGCTTTCAGATCACTCAGAGCCATTTCTAAATCAGGTAAATTCTGATAAATTTAAAAGTTCAGTTCTCCAAAGCACTCGTCCTGTCGCGGACGCCAAAATGTTACACACACACATAGTTGAGTATAATATATATTCAAGTTCGAAATCAAAAGTCTGTGGACTGCATCTACCCGGGTGCTGTTGGTTTCTTAAAAGAGTTCCAGAGAGGTCCGTTAAAAATGCTTTATTTACACTGCAAGGCAGTAGAGCAATGATCTCTCACTCTCTGCCTGCTAAGTTCGGAGTGCCGGAAAAAGGGCATAACATCATAGGGTTGGGGCGTGACGTCACTCCACCCCGGAGCCATTCAAAGCAGGGCTATTTTCACAAGACTTAGCATCTAAATTTAATAAACATTCCGAGAGCTGTTCTTGATGAGTTTCGTTCTGGCTATCAAAGGTTTCCAAGAACGATTTCACTTTATTAACAAACTTTGTAGAGGCAGAACGAACAGTTTTTCTTTTAGCTCCAATTTTCTCGAAAGTTTCCATTTTTAAATGAAACAAAATTTTACAGTACCTTTAAAAGTCCGCGAAGACGTTGATCCAAATTAATCCAAAAAGCACAAAATTAAAACACCGCACACACACTTAGTTCCGAGTATTTCCAATTTCGCGGGTTGCTGGCACCATGAAGCTAAATGTGTGTGGTGGTACATAGATACTGGTATCGTGTGTGGGAGTTTTTCTGGAAAATAATACTGGAGTCTAAGCTTGTCTTTTCCTGGATTTATTCATAACATTTCGATAAACTTCAATAAAACATAACTTAATAATTTTACGAAAATTAAAAATCCTCAATTTAACTATTAAGACTGCAAATATTCTTGAAAACAACGGCACTCCTAGAAGCTGAAGCCAAGATAAAGATTTTAAATAGAAAATATCCGCGATAAACAACAGCGACCAAACGCGCTTTAGCCAGGTTCAAGATTTCTCTAGGATCAGCTACATTTCGTTTTCGTCGGGATGCACCCCACGGGGGTCTGAGCACAGTGACCAATACGCTCCGCCCACGCAGGGGACGATAATTTATAACAAATAGTGTTTAAGATTCTAACATAGAAACTCACATTTTATTGCATAATTTCTGCTGATTACTTGGGATAGAAACCAATCCTATTTTTACATAGATCCAATATCTTTTGCATGTATTCGTAAAGAATATATTATAAAGACAGAATTTTTCTTCAAAACATATATTATTAATCAAAATTTTTAGATCATGTATAACATGACAATATAGTAAGTAAAACTAATTTAAATACATACACAAAAACCTCGATTATATTTAAGTGCAATAAGCTAAACTCGGTGGTGCAACAGCCTATGAGAGCAAAGGCCTACTGTGTCCATCTGTTTTAGTGACATTCGGCACCGAGGTGCATGAGCAGATGTTCCTGTCAGGTGGTTAGTTTGAAGCGAAACTCCCAGTGTTTAGTTCCCAAGCAAGCTAGGTACTCATTTATCAACCCACTGATAAATGAGTACCTAGAAAGGTTGAGTCGACCTTGCCCAGCCCGGGTTTTAACTCCCAGATCTGTGGTGTAGAAGCACGAAATTCTACCACTCAGCTTCAAGTATGCAATAAGTCTTGAAAAATCTTTGCAGGTTATAAAGCTTTGATACTGTATGCTCATCAACACATGGAAAAGGAGACATCAATGTTTTAGCTAATTGTCAAGTAGTTTTGGTAATGACAATACAATCGACTTGGTTATTTGTAGAGCTACCAGTATTAAACTATCCTATCTGAATGTCATTGCTTAACCCTTGATCTACCGACAGTACTTATTAGTACCACTCACTTTAAAATTATATAGAATAACCATTTTTACGAATATTCTAACGATACTTAGGAATATTTTTTGAAATCCACTCTTCCAAGATATATGGTACCACAGGTTCTATGATGAGTATTTTAGCAGGAAAGGAGAATAGTTTTTTGCAGAAATTGCATTTTCAGCAGATTGCGAAGATTACCATTTTTGTCCCGGAAAAATGATTGTTAAAAAGAGAATTTTTTTGCATGTTAATGACCTTAGAAAACAATTTGATTTATTTTAAGTGAACTGTGTATATAATTAATTTTACAGTGTATATACAATTATATTTAAATTAATTAGCTCTAATGGATTGAATTTTCCAAAGTTGAATATTTTGTTTATCCCTTAATTTTCAATGTAGTGATTCATGAAAAAAACTGCAATAAATCATAATGCAGTACATAAAGGATTAACTGCAATTCTGTGTCATTTCCACATCGTATAAAAAAACTTTGAATCCTCATTATAGACCATCAAAAATACTCTTAAGATCTAAAAAATTATATTGCTAATTATTAAAAATTTCAAAACCTTATTTAAAATGTATGACTAGCAAAGAATGAGGACATCAGGAAGCATGAAAGTTGAAATAATATTCTTCAATTCAAGTATTAAGATTCTAAAAGATGTGTGTTTCTTCACATAACTTTAATATTAAAGTCCAAAAAGTGAGAATGTAATTTATCAGTCATTTTAAATTCTTATTTTATTTTTGTACCTTTTGACAATGTTTATAAGTATAAAAATCATCAGATATTGAGGGGAGGGGGGTGTATGCTTATGACCACACAATAGAAGTGATAATTTTTGCTTTTTTCTGGGCAAGAGTATCCAGTCGTTCAGATGTACATTTTCTTTTAAGACATTTTCACATGCAGATGTTAAGTAGTTCACTTTTTCGTGCCTATTCATTGGGGAATTTATTTATTTTATCTTTCTGAAAAGAGCAATATTAAAATAATTATGCATTCTTATATATGTATATACGATTTAAATGTCAATTAGTCTATTTCCGTTTGTTGTATCAAACACAATCAATGCAACTCTTCTTTATTTTTACATTGCACAACTGTGGTCAAGGGAAGTCCAAGAAGACAAATTCCTTATCTTTTATAAATTCTGAGAATTTCAAAAAATTTTCTTTTAGTTCAATGATTCATGCACTGTTTAACTGATTTCTCCTAATACAGCTAGCAAGTCAATTTTTGTAACAAAAACAATGTTCAATGAAAAAATCAAACTTGCCTTCTCTAGATAATCCATTAAGACCAGTGGTTCTCAATGGAGATTGGCAGCTAGGTAACAAACTTCGAAGTATTATAATAACTACCAGAATCTTTTTGATTTCTTACATCAGAATATTTTTTTTTTCAATTACTTTCACGTATACTTCTCTTTTCTCGTTTACTTGCTGAATTTGAGTAGAAGTGGCCTGCATGACATTAATATTTAAAGAAAGAAAATAAAACTTCACTAAAAAAAGTGTTTGTGAAATTTTTACTTAAAAAAACAACATGCACCTAAAAAATTTCATTTCAAAATTAAGTGATACAAGTACAACTTCCAACTATAGCCAACAAAAACCAAGTAGCATAACAGACCCAAACCTGAGACATTTAAATTCACTCTTCAGCAAAACGCACCTAAAAAAGTTATCACTACTCAAAAAGTTGGCTCATTTAATTCAATATTTTATCTTATCATTTTCTTTTTTAAAAGTTTACTATTGTAATCATTCATATAAGTTGTCCATATTAGTTTTATTTTTTCCCATAGTTGTATTGCTTATAATACTTCAATTTTTTTAAAATGTAGTAAATGAGCTACTAAGCATGGAAGAATTCACATTAATAATTGTATTCAAGGTATATAAACCAAAGTTTTGACTGTCTAATGCATCAATTTTTTTAAAAATATATACAATATCTCAATCATCAAATAGTTCTTTTGCAACTCCAAAAACGTTTGTAGAGTATTTGTGTCTCAGAAAAATAATGAAAAATTCAACTTTGTTGTCAAAGAATTACTTAAAAAACATTTTTTTATTTGATTGTAAATATATAATATAAGTAAAAACTACAAAATAAGTATTTCTATTTTTTTAAATGATATTTTATTAGATCAGTGAGATCAGTCACACATAAAAAAGTGTTAAGTGATAAAACAATGAAGGCATAATTTTGTGGTCTTTATTGTTTACTACAAAAGAAAAAAAAAATTGAAAACAAAAGCCTATTAATCTATAATTAATGAAAACATTTACAAAGCAAATTTTCCTTATATGATTAAAAAAAAACATTTAAAATAAGCATCTGAATCACTTAAGGAGACAGTGGACATTCAAAAACAAGTTTTGATTTTCTACTATTTTTATGGCATTTTGTGATAATGTATGGAATAATGAACTGAGATCAAAAGCAAAAAAAAAAAATAATAATAATAATAACAATAATAATCAAATAATTTCAAGCTTCTACAAACACACTGCCTTGTGAAATTTGCATTTTCTCTACATCTCTCCATTCTAATGAGCAGGCCATTTTCGATTCTTATTTCAGCATAACATTCTAAAAAAAATTATTGTACTTTTAAAAAATTTAACTTTCTGTTAACTTTTTAAAAAAAACTACAGTAAAATTAATTAAAATCTGGGGTTGCATGGAGGTCCCCCCGCCATGACAACATTGAACAATAATATACACAAATATAGAATCTTTTTCATATCCCCTTTTTATATTGTCTTGTACATCCATGGTCCCCTTAAGATACTTCACTATTAAAAATGAAGCATATTTATTGGTAAACATTTTTGCTGCAAAATATTTAATAGGAAAGGGGGAAAAGATCACCTTAAATATTTTCCCTGTACAAATTCAAGAATGCAATCTAAAGAAAATAGATAAGAATTTTTATCTTTAAAAAAGGTATAATTTTTTTTAAAAAAACAAACACTAGCTACTTGCTTTTTAAACTGTTTTGTGCAATATTTCCAAGGACAAAATGTCTCATTATAACAACATAGAATAAATTTAAGTCTTAATAGAAACAGAAGTGCTATCATCTCAGGGAAAAAAAAGATCATTACACATTTACAATTACACACAAATATGTAGACCATTTGTTAAAGCCTGCACTTATAGAAAACTACTCTTTCTCCATTCAACCAATAAATAGTAATTGGCTAGAACAGAGCAATGTCCAATTGTTAAGTGCCCAGTGGTCCCTGCCAACTCCTTTACAAATTTGTCATCTTGCAGCAATTAATGTATATATTAAAATTATGGGGTAAACAATAGCATAAATATTCTGAAAGGGAATTCCAACAGAAAAAAAAAAATATGAAGCAATGTACATTATAATTTTTACTTTAAAGGAGATTTAATAGAAAGTTTAACAATAAAGTAAGATACAATGAAAAAATATAACACTAAGCTGTTATTATGAAAAAGACAAAATACGTATACAACACAAATATAATAATGCTCAAAGAATGAAGGAAAGTTTTTTAAAAAATTCTGAGAGTCGGCCCCAATGACCACTTTTCAGTAGTATGACTATGTCCAGGAATAATGCCAGCGTTCGAAGTACATTCCTGCCACCACATGGGACTTAGCATCCAGTAGGCAGTAAACAGAGCAACCAATATTTGGGGAGTAATCACCCTAGCAATGCAATGGGCTGGGTTTTGTGCTCATCTTCAGGTTTCTGCACACACACATCAATCAGCCGGCAGGAATCGTAACTGGACACATCAACACCGTCAATCAGAGGCCACCATCAACGCCTTCCGTATCTGTGTAGAGTGGATGCTTTTATTTATTTTTTTTTCTCTCTTTCACTGTAGCAGGTATGGAGCTACTTTTCTTCATGTTAGGGAACCAGTGGCTGCAGGCCCACTGATCAAGACTCACCCATGCCTTCAATATGGTTGAGAAAATTGGCCTCCTTGAGATGCTGCAAAGTAGGCCCGATCACCCTGATATGTCGAGTCTTGAGACAGCATTCCTTCAGTCTGAGAGCGAAGTTCATCCACAAGATAAGTATCCTAAAAATCAAAAAATGCAATCAATTTTTTGTGCTCTATATGAAAAAGAAAGATTCATTTACCTTTGCTAAAATACATAATTTATAATATTTTTATTTAAATATTTTGCATGCATTATAAAGAGTGTTTTTTTTCCAGGTATAGAAGTTTAAGTTGGCATTACTTTCCAAGATGGCGACCGATTTAACAGCTGTCAAGTGATTTATTCTCAGTTTGGTTTGGCAATTCATCAAAACGATCATCAAGCAAGGCGCAGATTCGTCGAATGGGCCCAAAATGAGATTGCCGTTGTTCCCAATTTTCATAAGCGAATTTTGTTTAGCGATGAAGTGCACTTCTGGTTGAATGGCTACGTCAACAAACAAAACTGCCGCATTTGGAGTGAAGCTAATCCACAAGTGTATGTCGAAACACCGTTACATCCAGAAAAACTGACTGTTTGGTGCGCTTTATGGGCTGGTGGAATCCTTCTTCAAAAACGATGAAGGCCACAACGTTACAGTCAATGATGATCGGTATAGAGCCATGATTACTAACTTTTTCATTCCTGAATTGAACAATCATGATGTCCAGGAGCTGTGGTTCCAACAAGACGGCGCAACATGTCACACAGCTCGTGCCACAATCGATTTATTGAAAGACACGTTTGGTGACCGCTTAATTTCACGTTTTGGACCTGTGAATTGGCCTCCAAGATCTTGTGATTTAACACCGCTAGACTATTTTCTGTGGGGCTATGTAAAGTCATTGGTCTATGCGGATAAGCCACAAACGCTTGACCATTTGGAAGACAACATTCGCCGTGTTATTGCCGATATACGGCCACAAATGTTGGAAAAAGTCATCGAAAATTGGACGTCCAGATTGGACTACATCCGAGCCAGCCGTGGCAGTCATATGCCAGAAATCATATTTAAAATGTAATGCCACAAGATTATCTTTCGAATAAAAAAAATTCATGTCAATCGAATAATACATCGTTGTTTTATTGCAATTTAAAGTTCTATACCTCTAAAAAAAAATTTATAAAGATGTGGAAATCCAAAGGCACAATAAAATTTTATGATGAAACATAAAAACAGCACAACTTTCATGTAAGTTTTTCAAAAAATCTCGCACAGTACAAATTTTATTTTTTTTAGTTATGAGTTTAAAAGTATAATCGGTACTAAAATACTTAAAAACACAATAATATCAATAAGATAACTTGATAGATGTTTTGTTAGTCATCAAACAAAATTAGAATAAATAAATTTAAGGATAAATTTATAAAAATATAATTTTTCATTCTAGAGGCAATTCTCTTAATGCTGAGAATTGTAACATGTTGATTAGGGGTGTCAAACTCACGGCCCACAATGAACCTTTTTGCAGCACGGCCAATATATCAGCACACAATAATAAATAATAAAATTTTAAAAATTCTCCCAAAATAGGAAAAGATAAAAAAAGAAATATCAAATATCAGGACATAAACATCAAATTTTTCTTATTTTATATCTGGTTATTATAATGTATTATTCAAAATAAACCTAAGTTTCTATAAACATTGATTTTTTTTTTTTTTTGTGACCCACTTAAAGTTAAACCTTGTTTGTATGGCTGAAGTTAGCCTTTGAGTGTTTGTTTAACATAAGGTATTGATTCACAAACATCTATACTTTTTACATGTAAAATTAAAACATTTAGAAAAAATGCAATGCATTTTGAGCAAAAGATGAATATAAAATGATCAAAGTATTATTATTTTTTTATCAATAATATTAAGCAGCATTAATAATTATCTTTTAAAGAAATAATTTCATATAATTGCAAATTGTTTGTAACATACTGTAAATCTTAATTCAATTTTACTCAATACTAAGAAAAGTAAATTTTAATAATTTACTTGTGATAATTCAGGTTGAGACAATCCTGGTTGAGAAAGACCAGGATAATTTGGCTGACTCATCTGACTCATGCTCAGTTGACCTTGAGTTAGAGGACCTTGGGAGAATCCCCCCATCATATCCTGGAAAGAAATTAAATGAATAAACAAATTCTAACTTAGAAAATTAACTCAACATTACACTATAGTGGATTATGGAATTTCATCTTTCATAATAGTAGAAAACAAATTTTATACTTCTGAACTTAGTGTATCTAAAGAATATGAAGAAACAACTACATTAACAAGATATATATATACATGAACTCATTAGAAAATATCCAATATATAATGTTAACTTTTTTGGCTAACTATAATAAAATAGATTTTTAATAATTCTGTAAAAACTTTTAGAAAGAGAGTTTGTATAAATTAAATATCAGTCGGTTATATATATATATTCTAGCCCTTTAAAAGGGGTGATGAAGGATGTGTGAAGTAACCTGGAAAATCCATATTAGTTGTTGTAATGAGTAGATCTCAACCAAAATGTGTTAAAGTGTAAAAAAGACAAAGATTTTAAAAGGTTAGTTTGGCTTACAAAGTCTCAAATGTGTGCTTTGAATGATACTAAAAGTTCAAAGATGTCTATTACAAAACAATGTACTGGATGTGAAAGACATGAACAAATCAAAAGTAAAATGAATACTCATTACAGTGAAAGTGGGGCAAACAATTAACACTAAATTTTATGCAAAATTGCTCAAATTTTAAGCATTAATGTGAAGCATATCTGAAGGCAGAGGCCCAGTGGTAGCAGATTGTGCTTCCAAGCCACAGGTCCGGGGTGCGAACCCCTGGCTGGAAAAGTCGACTTGACCTTTCATCCCTTTAATGGGTGAGTACCAAGATTACTTGGGAACTAAACACTGGTGGTTTCACAACAGATGACCACCTGACCGGAGCATCTGCTCATGCACCTCTGTACCCAAGGTCATGTATACTGAGATGGGCAGAGAAGGCCCTCATTGACTGTTGTGCCACTGAGTTCAGTTTATATCAGAAGGGAAATTATTAATATTCCCCAATCACCTTACATTACAGATATGGCTCCCACAAACTTTGTTTTATACATTTGGGTTGGAAAAAAACATAAAAGACTATCATTTTTGCCATGACCAGTACAGTTCAAAAGGCTATGATGAGATATCTGAACAGCCTTGGGGATGTAGACTACCAGAATATCTATGAAGAATAGAAAACGCATTGGCAGCAGTATACTAGAGTTTTGAAAATTTGACTTCCTGTGCATATCTTCATTTTTTATATCAATTCAAACACTATACTTAGTGGACAAACTGTGTGTGTGGATAAAAAATATACTGTACATATTAAAATTTTTACAAGCAAATTTCAAATTCCCATTAGAATCAAAACAGCATGGTAAAATATAACTGAAGTTACATTCTATTTCAATATTCAATTCAAAAAATGCATAATTAATTAATTAATCTAGGAAAACTGGAGAAAAAAATCTTACTTGACTTGCTTGGCTATTAAAACCTTGTGACAAATTCATAGAAGTTCCATTGGCCATTGATCGACCATTGGTTTGTCTTCCACCACCTTTTCTTGTGGCATTTCTGTTTCTTTGATTTTGACGAGCTATGGGAGAGAAACAAATTATTCCCTACACTGTTGAAATATTATTTCTTTTTCTAATTAAAAGAAGCATTTAAATTACCTTGCAAGGCTTGCTGATGCTGATTATAGAAACGAGGTGGTATGTGAGCCATATTCAGAAACATTCCTACAGGTACAGGCAGATTTGCTACTGCACTCTGAGCTCTTTCTGGACTTATGTAGGATATCTGATCATGTGGACGACCATAAAATGCAGGACCTTAAAAAGTAAATTTAAATTTGTCCAATGTAAGAATGTAAGATACATATTATTCTAACAGAAATTATCAGGCCTAAGAACACTACAAATAAAATTTTGAGATATTTAGCAATTAGTCAAAATATTCTAAATAATAGAAAAGCGGAAATTCTACAAAAAACATTTATATTCATAAAATTCTTAAATTTATTAAATCAAGAAAAATGTTCAAAATCTACTAATTTACATTGCATTATACATTTAAAACAGAGTTAAACTATTTAAATTTTTTTAAAAAATTTGAAAATCTGTACATAATGCATTTTTTAGTGAGGCTTAAAAAAATAGTTTAGGGAAAAACTATTTTAATTTTGACTTAAAAAATTCCAAAAGCATGTCCCTTGGGACAGAAAAATAGTATATCTTAAAAAATTTACTCTACTTCTTCACCTTCTTTAAACCTTGAAAATGCCACGTAATTTTCAAGGACACTAATTTTTAAAAAATATGAAAAAGCCTGTACAACTGATGATTTAAAATGCTATCAACTGATGATTTAAAATGCTATCCTTTTTAAAAGTTAATATAATTGATTCTAAAAACAAAAGCTATAGAATTTATAAGCCAATTTCAATTTTACAATTCTGATTCGGGAAAAGTAGCAATTAAAAAAAAATTTTTAACGAAATTTATAATACCAATGATGAAAATACAAGAGAATCCAAAAATTTGGAGACTGCAGCCATTCCTGACAACCAAAGCAAGTACCTAAAGTTAAACCACCTAAAATGGTTTCTACCTACCCTCCTGTACCTGCCGAAGTTGGTTTAGTTCATCCTTCTTGTTGCTCCCAGACATAAGAAGGATGGCTTTTTTTTAACAGTGCTGAAACATCAAATTCTATCAACACTTGGGTAAAACCCTAACTGAGACTGGAAATGCTAAGAAAAGCATACTGTGAGATCCAAGGTTTATGAATGGCATCAGCATTTAAGAGGGCCAATAATCCATCAAAGACGTGAACGCACAGAAGTTACTCTTTCAAAGAACACAAAAAATGTTGCATTGGTGTCCGAATATGTTCAAAAAGATCATCGCCATACACTTGCACATATCGCTGAGGCAAGTTGCTAGCACATTGTAATAGAAGATCTCAACATTCACTAAGTGTCCATGCACATTGTCCCTCAACAATGTGCAGGGAATGAATTGATAATTGAACAAAAGGAGGAACAAATGACCATATCAGGTGAGTCAACAAAAAGTCCCAGGATTTTTAACCACATCATTACAGGAGATGAAACAGATGATTATTTGTTTAACATCCAATCGAAGCTTGCATTCTCAACATGGAAGTTGCCCTTCTCACTGCAATAAAAAAAATTACGGCAGGATCAGAGCAAAGGGAAAGGAAAGTAATGATATAGGTACTGTTTGATTATCAAGGAATTGCATAATCAGAATTTATTCCTGAAGAAAAGTAATTAACAAGGAGCATTATTTATGCAATTTACATGTTTTGAAGGAATCCATTCGTCGTAAATGGTTTCAGTTCTGCAGAGTGGCGACTGGTACCTTCTGCATGACAACACACAAGCATGTTGATTCCAATTGATAAAAGAGTTCATCACCAAAACTCACACTAATGTACTTCCAAATCCACCCTATTCATTAGACTTAGCTCCATGCGACCTTTACCTTTTTCCATCAATGAAAATCCTTTACAGGGATGCCATTTTGTGTCATCAAATTAAGTGAATACAGCATCGCAGGATCCCTTACAAGAGACTGCAGAAAATGGTTTCCAGCTGTGCTTCCTAAAGTTATTTGAACGCTGGTAGGAGTGTAACGTCGCCTAAGGTGACTACTTTGAAGGTGGATGTGCTTTCATGCTGTGAACTATTCAGAGTAAAGTTTTTTTACACTTTGTCCCTGAACTTTTAGATCATATTATGTATATATACATACTGTTAGATAAAATTCAATATATTAATAAATTTTAGTTTTTTTTAAACTATAATTTATTTTTTATTCTTTAATTCGATCTACAACAAAAGCATGTTTTTTTAGTTTTTTTAACTATCATTTATTAATTGTTGAATTGATACTTGTATTTGATATTTGTAGCCGGAATTAGTCTAGGATGAGAGTCCCATATCATTATATTTCAAAGATTCCGTCTCTATAGATACAGGTTAAACTAACCAAATGTGTTAAGAAATATTAAATGTGTAAATCGTATTATCTTTTAAACGTATTGCAATAATGTTAATTCGTATCATCGTAACGTATTTGTTTATAAAAATAAAAAATATATATTTAGCAGTTAGAACATAAATTACTTTTTTTCTCGTGCACGATGTACCCAGCCTGCCCTTTCTTACATAAAGAACACTTATTTTGTTTGTATTAACCACAAGCCTATTCGCTTTTAGGGTTGCACCTTAATCTTTAAGTCTCTAAATCTAGAATTAGTCGCCAAATCTGGAAATGGCATATGAAATTAGTCGCCAAATCTGGAAATGGTATATGCAACAAGTTGCCAAATCTGGAAGTGGTATAATGAATTAATCACCAAATCTGAAAATCCTTATTTTTGATGATCCTGATCAGGACAATGAAGCAAAATTATCAAATTATTGTATTGTCATTGGTCCTTGACAAGTTTGCAAAATTTCGAATCAATCTGAACTTTTAAAATAGGCAAAAATTGAGTTCAAAGATTCCGTTAAATACAAGTGAAACTTATGAAAGCATGTTAAAAAATATTAAAAGCTACTAATTTATTAGAATGTTGTTAAGTTCTCTTAAAACTATTATGCTTTAAAAATATTCTAAAAGCAAAATTAAATTCCATTTTTAAAATTATTTAACTTCTAAAACATGTTATTGATATTAAATTTTTTAAATATTCTTGACATTGGAGCAAATTGTTGATATCCTAAGCAAGAACTCACCTCCATTCAGATGTGATGAGCGATCATATACACTTCCAGGAATCATAGCTTCTCGAGCATCGTACATAGCAGTGTTCATGAAGTGTGATCCCTGAAAAGAAAAATTGAACGTTAAATACCAAAGAAATTAAAGGAAAAATACATTAAAAACTTCAAATTATACTTATAAATAAAATTTTAAATACTCACAGGATTGATAGTATTAGTAAGCTTTCTAGGTTTGCTGAATTGTATCATGCTTTCTTTCAAGTTATTCAAAGGACCTTCAACTAGAACTTTATTCTCTTTGTAAAAGGTTAGAAGATGATTCCACAGAGTTTGCTGTATACAAATATTTTCTCAAATTATATGTATAAAACATAACATAAAAACAAAATTAAAAATTGAATATAAAAAATTAAACTCAACTGGAAGACAAATGATTAATGAAAATACTTTGATAAATTATATATAGTATTTTTAGAGAAAAATAATATTCCAAAGTAAATCAAGTATATATCTTTGTAAACTTGGAAGACATTTTAATTTAATTTAATCATAATTCATGTTAACAAAAAAATGATATTTAAATACATTATTCTGTATACATATTGAATAGAAATTATTTCAGAAATATTTTATGTTTAAAAAAAATTCAAATAGTACACACACCTTTGATAAAACTTTTGGATTGCCAACTATGATTATTCCATACCTGAAGTAATAAAAATATTTTGGATTTTAAAAAACAAAAATGTATATAAATATTGTAATTTACTAAAATTAACAACTTCCAAAATTCTAGGAAATTGAAATAGAATTCTTATGAATTTGGAAGAAATTCAAAAAATTATTAAAGTTATTTGCTAAAAAAAAAAAATCTTTTACTTTGTTTAAAGTAAGAATAAAATGTAAATTCATTTTATTACCATAAAAATTAATATTAAAGAATCAGGATAACTTACCTAGCTCTAGTTAAAGCAACATTCAAACGCCGTGGATCATTTAAAAACCCTATTCCTTGATGTTCGTTGGAACGGACACAAGACATTATAATTAAATCTTTCTCTCGTCCTTGGAAAGCATCAACACTAGCTACTTCAATATCCTTAAAAAAATAAATAAAACTAATAAAAATCAGGCAGTTTTAAATTTATCATATAATTATAGTTAGTTATTAGATCTAAGATTCCAAAAAATAATTCAAAGTTATGACATTCATAACAATACTTCAGAAGAGAAAAACTAATTTTGTGTTTATATAAGGTAACACAAATATTAACATACCATACATCCATGAGAAAACATTTAAATATTTCAAGATTTACACTAAAATTCTTACAGAAATACTTCAACAAACTATGTTGATATATTCCTTGGTGTGGTAGGTTAAAGGTGCAACCCTTAAAATTTTTACAAATTTTATTACATATCTAGCAGTATTTAAGCACTTTTTTGATGGATGATAGGTACATATTCAATTATTTAATTACTTCAAAAACTAAATTAATTTCAAGCCATTTTTTTCATAGAAATGTGATACAGCAAAGCAAATTTTTATTATTAATAAATATTAATTTTCGATATGAGATATATATAATTTCCTTTGCGTTACTTTTTAGGAAAATAACAAAAGCCTAAACTATAGAAAATGGGATATTTCTTAACATGCTCATTAGTGAAAGGTGAGGGGAGAAACACTTGAATTACACTTCTTGAAACTTTTCATTAGAAATAATATTTATATGATACAAACAAATTATAGAAAAGACCCCAGTAGTTTTTATTATATACACCAGTTAATTAAAATGTGACAGGTCAGATTTTTAACAATATTGTTTTACTTCTAAAAACCTGTCAATTTTAGAGATAAGAGAATTTTTGTATAATGTATAAAAAGCTTACAAAAAGAATAACTTTTTATAGTATGTGAATATAAGCAACCAATATCCAAAATGCTTCACAGGAAATCTTATTCATGTAACTACTAATGTATTTTTGTATAATGTATGTAATAATGTATATAATGTCATGTGCCGAGTGAATATTAACGTTGCACTGTTAAGCTACACAAGGGCTTTTGACGAATGACCTCCTAATTTTGAACCATGGTCAAGTGATAAGGACGATGCCATGTGTCTAACTACATGTATATTTTTACACACATAAAAATCAGCAATGGTTGAAAAGGAGGAATAAAGACATGTAGCTCTGCTTTTACTGTGACACAGCTTAATCTAATAAGATGTCAGTGTGACTATACGAGAAAACTTTTCACTTGTTAGAACTTATTTAATAAGTTGTTTTTTTTAAAATGTTTATTTTTCCTTAGATACAATTTTTTTGTTTCAGTTCACTTGAAAAATATTCAGATCTCATATATTCTATAAGAATGAATAAGTTTCAATTTTGAAAAATGACATTATTTCATCACTGAGCTCTACTGTCAGAAATTTGAAGGTAAATATTCCACAGCTACTTACCTGATACAGTTTCGCATGTAGTGAACCATTGTATTGCATATACTGGACAAGATAAGCTCTTTGGCCTTCATAAGGTGTTATTATACCAATCTGTTCAGGTTTAACACTACACTTCAAAAATCTTGTAGTCAGTCTCTCAACAAGTGATGCTTCAGTTCTAAAAGAAGAAAAATATTTACAATTCACACTGAAGATACATAATTAAACAATAGGATAATTATACTTTATATGGAATGATAATGCAATTCTTTACATAATAATTTTCAAATTCTAAAAATATCCAAGCACTACCATCTCATTTTTATACAAGCATTTATCTTTTTCATAAAATTATGTAACAAAAGATCATTTAAAAAATAAACTATTACAACTAAAATTTAAGTACAAAACATGATAATTAAATAAATTTCAGAAAGATTAAAAAAAATTACCTATTCAAATATGATGTTCCAGATCCAGCTATTTCTTCTTGTCCTTGGCAAGCATAAAAAAACATAGGCTTGTCAGGTTGAGGCCAAGGAAAATCCACTCCTTTCATTTTTCTCTCTTCTATAAGAACCAAATGACGTTTTAATAAAAAAATTGCTTACAATGAATAACAATTAAACATTCTGAATTAGTTAATTTTTTTAAAAAGTTCAAAATTAAAAGTAATTTGAGAATATAAATTTCTACCACAAATTATGATGAAATACACATAAATTCCCAACATAATTACAGAACAAATAAGAGAAATGGGTATAATGCTTTGATTAGAATATCTCATGAAATTTATAAAAGATGTAGCAGGTTAACATAATTTTGATCTCCAAACAAGACTGGTTATTCGCCCTCTCTTGACAAAGTAAAAAAATCTACTAGAATCTATAAAATCTCTTTACAATGTAAGCAATCTACCCCAGATAACACATTCTACAATTATTTACTCCATGTGTGTTAATGATTTCCATTCAAAACTTTCACTCCTCAAACTAATAAATCATAGTTTCTTTTTTTTAAAAAAATGTATATTTACTAAACGATTGACAAAATCTGTATATGGAAAAAGTTGTCACATAGGAACTCTGATAATATTGACTATATTAAGAAAAAAATGTTGGATTGCAAAAGTCTCATAAAACTTTCAGAAAAGTAATTAATCGTTGTTTGAAATATTAATGTTTTAGCAAAACCATCGGCAACTGCATCTTTTTCTCTGCCTTTATTTTGAGTTTCTTATACAGTAACATTTGAAATAACTGGAATTTATTTAGCAAGGTGGCTGTTCTTGCAGAGCAATTCTAAATAAATAGTTTGGAAAGTATTATTTACCAGTGATGTGTACAGAACCATTCATCTAGAACTGGTGGTTTCTCTAACTACGAGGGGTTTTTTAATTGCCCTTCACTGATTTATAGTGAGAATGGGTAGACTAACTAGAATAATGGCACCAAATTTAAAGGCGCATATTAGTCATCCAATTTCAACTGGAATGAAAATTGTGTGGGAAACAAACAACCAAGGGATTTAAGGAAATTTAACTGTCTCGCAGTTGCTTGAAGGGGAAGATTTTGAGAATAAGTTCATGTTGTCAAAGAACTTTCAAGACAAATAAGAAAGTAAATCATATTGTTTGAAGAATGCAAAACTGAATAGCCTGATTCTGAATTGGTTACAAATCCACATCTCGCAATTTGCATATTTCTAAAAATTTGCATGATCCAATTCTTTTCACTCCCATGTTTTTTTATTTAGTCATAATTTTAACACCAATGATATACTGTACAAACAAAACATTCAAAAAAAATATTAGAAATACTGAACTAAATAATTGAAAAATTTATTTCATTTCCAAAAAAAAATTTTTTAAGCCTATGAATGCGAAAACAAAAACATTTGTTAACCCAAGAAAAGAAAAGATGTGAGAACAATAAGAAATTGAGGAAAATAATAAAAAAATGGTTACATTGGTCTTTTGTAATAAAGGTGAATGTGGTGCTATGTTGCAGTAAAAAGGCAATTTGGAGTTTCCTTAAGACCAATGCATTTTTCCTTTAGAACTAAAAATTTAGAAAAATTGCCCCTGGATGCAATTTCCTAACTCCTCTTACAGCCAAAAAACCATTTATTTTACAGGAGTAGAGCAATATATCAAAATCCCTGCTACTTAAAAACACTTGTTTTCATTAATAATTTCCACATTTAATCAAAATTGCACTTTGTTTCTATTATTAAAATAAATACCTGCATAAACGCCATTCTGAAGAGAACCTTCATAGAAAAAGTTGGAAGGAAATTTACTCAATTGAGGATGCATTCTGTATTGTACTTCTAATCTAAGAGGTCGAATGCCAAGGACAACTAATCGCTCAAATAAAGACTGGGATAGGCCAGCTCGGGCAGCTTTTTTACACATTACAACAGGACCTAACTGACAATGATCTCCAACAAGTATTAACTGCAAATAAAAGAAATATATAAAACCAATAAATAATTGTTGTTTTTCAAAAAAAATTAAAAACATTTTTAGCTATTTGATATAAAAGGAAAGTATCAATTATAACTCATATTTTAAATCACAGGTGTCCAACACGTGGGCCGCATGTAACCCGCCAGTACGCAAGATGCGGGCCCTCCGACTTTTTTTTAAAAAACTTTAAATATCGGGTTTTTAAAGTTTTTTTCATTTTGAAATTTATTTGAGGGGAAATTTATACATACATACAAATCTACAATGCATTTGCCTGTTGCCTGTTCTTGTTTTAAAATAAATTCTTTTGATAATAGAAATGTCCATTAATAAAATATAAATCTATTTTAATCTAAACAGTTACATTTGATTTTACTATAATAAGTTACTTTTTTAGTAAACTCCAAATTGTATTTTATGCATATCCTTTACTATGGATGGTGCATGATTCTTTGTGTGCAACTTTCATTTCTCCTTTTCTGTTTGAAGTGCCCAAAAAGCAAGAGGCAGTCAGAGACGTTTTATAAAGTTTTTAAAAAATGTTCAGAACGGTTAAGGTAAAGGGCAATGTATGCTTAATCGTTTGCGAATAACAGCACAATCAAATTTCAACAATGAGTAATGAAAGATCAATTCAAATGGAACACCAAAATTTTCAAGAAAATGGCAACTGTAATATTTTAAACATTTGATCATTGCATTATTGTATTATATAAACATTATATTATCTATGTCTGTATACATGAAAAATAATGAACAATAATTCATTGTTTTAAATTTTCACTCTAATAAATGGGTTTTTTTCCCCCAAATCTGATATAAAGGTAGTTATTTTTATGTGCGGCCCGCGAGACTATAATGTTTTTCCCAAGTGGCCCGCAAGGTCATTTGGGTTGGCCACCCCTGTTTTAAATTATTCAAATCAAATTTAAAAAACTTATTTAATGTTTAAATTAAAAAATGAAAACATTTAATGCTATGTGGCATATTACATGAAAGGATAAAATGACTTAAAAGATCAAATATTATTTCTTATAGATGACAGATCTCAAAATAATATCAGTAAACAAAACAAAAAAGTAAATCAATAAAGTGAAACAGTTTTTCTTTTGTATAACTCAAACGTAAATGTATGCTGAGATTTTATGGAATAAGTAGCAGATTTTCAAAATACTTAAAATAAATATTGACAGAAAAATCAGTAGTCATATTTTTATAGTTACAATTTATACTACAGAACAGGATAGGAGAAATAAATTTCTCTCAGTTACCTGCTTAGCACCAAGAACCACAGGAACCATACATTCAGGCTCAGTTGCTTGCATACTTTCATCAATAAGAATTGAATAAAACTTGAATTTTTGAAGTCTGGGGTCTCCAGCACCAACACAAGTACAACAAATGACATCTGCAGCCTAAAAAAGGTAGAAAATCCTCCTTTAGTTAAAAATATTTATCCACAAAAAAATCTTACACAAAAACATTAGTGAATTAACAAACAAACCTCCAACAATTCTCTTTCACAAGCCTTTTTCAGTGTTCTATAACGCTTTTCATCAGCAGATGATAACTCACCAGTCTCATCTTTCAGTTGTTGTAGTTTGTGCAATTCAGAATGACTATAAAAGAAAAAAATTGAAATTAAAAGAAAAGAAAGAAAAAAAGACAATTTTACAATAATAATTTAACAAAAGCTCCAACAAACTTACCCTTCCAAATTTCTTATCTGATTATGCAATGCAAGGAAAGATACAGGAGAGCTAATGGCTTCCCGGCTTTTTGCACACAAGCGTACAACCTTTTTAAAAAAATTTAAATGTTACACAAAATGTTTCCATAAAATACATTTGAAAATATTAACATGACTGTGCTATAATAAATTTGAAAAAAAAATCATAAAAACTCAACTAAACAAATTTTTAATTCCTCATTTCAATCTAAATAATAAGCTATAAAATCAAATAAAATAATATTTAAATAAATAATGCTGTTAGAATGATAAGTTTCTTCATTTCATTTACAGGGGAGATCAACATTTATGAATATACAGAGAAGACTAATTCAATTTGATGTTAAAAGATTTATTGACATTTTATGCCTCGAATTAAATATCGCACAATCTTTATTAATGGAAGGAAAGGGGGTAACATAACAAGGGGGAAAATAGAAAGTGAGAATAGTTAATAATGGGTGCAAGGGAAAGTTCTGTTGTTTTTTCCTGAAAAAGAAACAGAAGATTACTTTCACTTTTCATTTAATCTAAAATATGTCATTTGTTAGTTCCAGCAGTCTGCTAGCTTATCTAACCCCCTGGAAAAGAAGTTCTCTGTTTTGGAAACAAAGTATTCTTTCACTACCATTTGGACACCCACATAATTTATGTATTTATTTCCATCAAGAAAGTTTTACACAGATAATAGTAAGATAGCTCAATAAGAAGAGTATGTACTGTGACTGTGAGGTAAAGTTTCCCAACCTAACTCTGAAATTTTTAATGTGGTGTTTCTTGCCACATAT
Organism: Trichonephila clavipes; assembly: GCA_019973935.1. NCBI lineage: Eukaryota > Metazoa > Arthropoda > Arachnida > Araneae > Nephilidae > Trichonephila > Trichonephila clavipes. Next base: position 74,658 of record BMAU01020520.1, on the reverse strand, counting down.
AGTCTAGCATTGCCTTGATGAAAAACTACACCCTTTCTGTTGGATAAAAAAGATGGACGTTAATGTTGAATTACTTTATTTAAAACATCAAGTTGCTAACAGTACAGCCATTTCATTTTCTTTTAGCAACTCATAGTGCACTATACCTTGCTGTCTCACCAACAACACAACCTTCTTCTGATGCATGCCAGCTTTGGATGTGACTGGTGGTGTCTCCCCTTTGTAAACATGTGTTCCTCCCCCCCTAACCATGTACTTGGTACACTATCCACTTTTCATCTCTGGTCACCAAGTGGTCTAAAAACTGCTCATTTTTGTGACAAGCAAGATTTGAAGAACATATCGAAATTCTGCCCATTAAAGTTTTTTCGTTTTATTCATGTGGCACCCATACAGAAAAGAGAGAGTTTGGACATGAAACCAAGCCTTTTAATGTAATCCAAAGAGGTAGTCTGTTGAATTTCAAGCTTGAGGCCCACTTCTGTGAAAGTTAATATGAGACTGAAGTACTTTGTCACTGATATCTGATAACCTTCCTGTGATCAGGGTTCTTCTTTCAAAGAAAAATCCCCCAAGCAAAATTTCACAAGCCAACTTTGGGATCTTCGAGCTGTAACTATTTCTTCTCCAAAAATGTCATACGTTTCTTTTTGCCTCCATTGTGTTATTCCCAATTTAGAACTCAAGTAACAGACAATGTCTTAAATGTACTTTTTCTTCATTATGTTGATAGTTTTATAAGTTTAAAAAAACTGACTAAAATGCAAAAAATTATGTTTAAATCATCAATAGTATACTTATCAAACTGTTTAAACCGGTTTTAGTTATATTGGAATTTATGCTAAGGATTGACAATGCCTAAAAGTGCATGTGTTCAAAAACGACAGAACTTTCCCTTATAACCAAAAAATATATTCTTAAAACTTTACAACAAAATTCCACAAATGAATTACAAACTTAAATCATATAGTTGATATTCCCTTTTCAATGACCCTTTATAAGGTATAATTGACATTCCCTATTCAATAACCCTTTATAAGGTAATTGTGACATTTCTTCATTTAATCCTTTAAAAGCATCTGGAAAGTATATATTTACCATCAACATTAATTACCTTAATCAATATAATTTACAATTCTTTTTGCATATTGTAATACTTACAAATAGTTTATAAAATTGATATGCATCCTGCGCACAATTTTTTTTAAAAATTTTCAGGAAAGAGTAATATGAATAAATTCTTAATCCAAGAACATAAAATATACCCAATTTCAAATCCATTTTGTAGATTGTAGTATTCACAAAATATAATTTTATAAATTTCATGTAATAAACCATAAAATGAAATAAAGTATCTTGTGCATTAATAGCACATAGTGGGTGGTGATGAACATACTTTCTGACAAAAAAGCCTTAAAAATCAAATTAAATTGATTTAATGAGCTGTATGATTTTGTTTTAGAATTAGTTTCAACTCCAAAAATGTTTTAGAAAAAAATAACCTTTTAAAGGTTAACACACACAGTTTGTTAAGTTCTGAACTAAAGTAAAAATAATTTTACATATACACATACTTTTAAACCAGTTCTGTGTATTTTTTCAGTCAGTTGATCAACAGCAATGTTACTTGGAGCACAAACTAAAACTGGACCATTACTTTGACGAACCAAATGGTATACAATAGTAGCAGATGTGACAGTTTTGCCTGTACCTGGAGGACCCTGTCATTAAAAGTGATCAGCATACATGAAACATTTATATGAATATACATAAATTAATTCTTTAATGTAGGATGAGGCAATTTATTTATTTTCGCAAAAATTAAAACAAGTACTGCCCATTCCCAAATATTTAATGATCTAATTTCTAGACAGTTTAACAATTTTCTTATTAACTTAAAAAGTTAGTTAATTGAGATGTGTAATTTAATGTTTTAAATCATTAATTTCATAGTAACATAATAAAATGTAACATTATGTTTTAAAAGAAACTGACACAAAAATTATTCATACTCAAAATATTCCAAAATGGATGAATAAATTTATTTTAAAGAACACTCATATACATAAAATAACTTTATATGTATATTTTTTTAATTAATCTAACAAATGTACATTTTGTTATTTACATAATTACCCTTTAATTATAAGATTTAAAAAAAAATCTGAAAAGAAACTGCAACTTACTTGAATTAATGAAAGTGGTCTTTGCATAGCATGCTTTACTGCAAATACTTGGGATCTATTCAGTTCAGGAAGATTAGGGGCAGAAAAATGCTTAGGCAACTGGTTTCTCATTATAACATCTTCCACTTCATGTCCTAACAGTTTGTGATATATATATGCAGATACTGAAGTTTCATCTACAGCAAATTTTCTCAAAGCTGACTGCATCCTACAAAATTTAAAATTTCACTTAAGAATACATAAATATTTCTAGAAAATGATATTTTTACTGATACATGCAAACATGTTTCTTAAATACAAATCAGTGCTCATCCACACACATATACAAAGAAAAATATAAATACCTGTCAAAAGATGTAGACTTCCACACAAAATCAACAACAAAATTAGATGTACATTCTGATGGGACATTAGAATTTAGCTTCATTTCTATTCCGACTTCATCAGTATAATCTGATTATAATGTTAAAGAAATTTGAACCAAGACATATATATTAAAAATATAAAACTTTCAATTATAATTCAATCTTCGTTACAATTATTAAAATCTTTTTTGAATTATCATTTTAATACTGTGAAATACATTTAATGCAACAAAAAAAAATCTCCAGACAAAATATCAGTTCATACAAAATAATACACAATGGTCCTAACAAACTACTATATTTTCAAGTATTTTTTTTCTAACACAAAATGAAAATCACTTAATACAAAAAGATTTCCCTTCTGGAAAAATGAATCAAAATACGGAAAACACCAGTGGCGCAGGCAAGATTTAAGAGAGGTGTGAAATGAAAGTGGTGGTTTCACATGTTTCATACAAAGGAGGCTAACTTGACTTTGAAATACCTTTGGGATAGCTTATGACACTAACCAATATTGTTTATTTAAACTACTTTAACTCTCCATACCAACAAATACCATACAAAAACATCTAATCTCTCATCGGCTTTAGTTTTGAAATTTACTAACACGAATACATAGCAGTGTGATTAAAAATCAGCAAGTTTGATTTGCACCACTGATAAAATGAATTACAAAATTGACTATATTGAACAATTTGTTGAGTTTGATGTTAAAAAAGACAACACAAAGAAAAATACCAGATTATTTTCCAAAAACTCAAATGTTTGTTTTTCAAAGAACTTGAAATTTTTGTGTTAAATTTCATTAAGTTCTAATAAAGGTTTTTGTTTCATTGATTTTTATTAAATATATGCTTACATACATATCTACTATGTAAATAAAATGTACTCTACTAAACTTAATTATGTTGAATATATGGGGTTTTTTTGCAACATCCTTAAACATGAAATTCCTTTAACATAAAAAAAATATTTCAGTCCTCTCAATTTCATGTTAAATTATTATCACTGTACATGTAATAAAAACTATTGTATTGTTTTACTCATTTAATTTTTCTATGTGAATTATAAAATTCGTACAGTTTCCAAAACTTTCTATTTTACAATAAGTAACAGCATAAACACATAAGATTACAATTAAAATACACACATTTTGGTTTAATATCTTATTAATAAAAAATGAAAAAATATTCTAAAAATATTGCAACTTATATGCTTGCAACTGTAAAACATCACAAGAATCATTACATTAATGGACTGTGATAAGGAAGAAAGCAGCATAATCCCAATTTACTTTTTATTTTGGCAATAAATTGCAGAAGCACTAGCTAATGAATGTCATGTTAAAAATTTTCATCTTTTTAAATTAATATTAATAACAAGTTTAACAGAAAAATTATGATTAGGAAAATACATTAAATGTCTTATTAAGAATATGGAAATAATATAAATTGGATTTATCACCATACATATATTGCTGTAAATTAGTGTTTCTCAACTTGATTCACTCTAAAGACAAATTATTTCAGTGTTTTATTGCAGACCAGTAAGTTTATAACTTTGTAACAGTTCCATTATCTTTAAAGATGCAAAATTGTCGAAATCAATTGCTTTGACCAGTTTATTTCTAATCATTTATATACTCTCTACACAATGAAAGATCTATTAAAAGTAATACCATCAATTTGAAAGACTAGCAAATAATGTTTGAAGCCTCACATCAGTCCATGAATCAACAAATATTTCTCATAGGCTGGCAGTTGAGAAACACTGCTCTAAATTATTTTCAATGTCATTTTCAAATTGAAAAAATTAAGGTTAATTTCAATACAAATATTTAACCTTAAAACGATTTTAATATTTTTAAAATTCAAGCTTCAATTTTTAAGTATAATCACTTTGATAATCTTAAGATTAACAATTAAAAAGAGAGAAAATATTTTAATCATGAAGGATACTGTCTGGAATTTTAATGACATGACCAACACCAAACCATGGCTTATGCAGTTCACCTAAATAACGAAGTCTCAGTTCATCACCATGCATCAATCTCATATCTGTAAAGGAAAGGAGGCAAAAATATTTACATTAGTATTTTTGCTTGGATAAAAATAAAAATATAAGGCCCAAGTTACATAAGTATTTTTTAACTATCATTGAGCATTTGAAATGTCAAACAATTATACAAAATATAAATTCTCACCTGTATCTGATTTAGCAATAGTAAAATAAGCTATCATTTTCTTATTTAAACCAATATCCCAGCGTACTTCAATGTTGTCTTGAGTTTGGGATTCCTTTAATTTTTTATCATAATCAGCTTCCATCTTTACCAAAGGTCCAAATATATTTTGATATTGATAGCCATCTTCATACCTGATAAAAATTGTATACATTAACTTAAATATTTGATTTTGATTCAATCATTAAGAAATTTTAAAGTTTGAAACCAACTAGTCAATTTGTATTTATCAGTTATAAGGACCATGGGTTTGGCAGCTGCTTTTCCAAGTTGTCACCAACACAAACATAAGCAATGTTATAAGTCTACGGTTATTTCTGAGCTAAAATTTGACTGCCAATGACACCAAGACAAACGTTAAGTTCCTAGATTCAACAATAAATAGATCATAAGACTTCTATTAACAGAGTCCTAGATTTTGAGAATGTGGGATACCTCAGGTATTTCTCCCTCAAAAGTGGGGTGGAACTGAACAAAATCATACTGTCACCTCCATGGTGCTCAAAGTTGCAGCCAGACATAATCTACACCCCCTCTTGTTATGATGAATTTACATACAATACAATGTTACTGTTGAACAGGTGGGATATACATCTGTGTATATACTTTTATACATATATCTTTTAAAAAATGACTTTTTCTTTTCACTAGTGTTTGGCGCAGCTTGGCCAAAATTGGCCCTTGCACCATTAAAACTCACAATCATCATCATCGTCGAACAGGTGGGATAAATAACAAAAATTAGAGTAACTGGTTACATTTAAAATACTCCTTATCTAAAAATTTCAGACTTCATTTAAATATTTTATCTACTCAATTCAATATTCATAATCAACAGTTTTCAAATATTCTAAAATTAACTCTAGAAATGTACTCACATTAATTCTGAAATGTACTTGTGTCTTCTAGAAACTTTTAAGGCGAAAAAATATTCTTCAAATAAAAACAATTTTAACACAGTATTTTCTATAAAGTTTATTTAGATAAATTTACAACAATATCAATGTTTCAAAAAATTATAAGTACTATAATAAAAACAAAATGATATACGATAGATAAGTCTGTAATAATTACCTTAATAAAACTTGTTGAGGCTCCTCATCAACTCCTGGCTTCTCCAAGTCTTCAAAAGATGCATCAACATTATCCTATATAAAAATATTTTCACCTTTGAAATAATTTTCTATTAACATCTCTGTTTACTTATATATATACCATTTCTTGTAGAAAAATACTCAGCATAAATTTATAGCACATTTTATGCAATTCCCCCCTCCGTGTATTCAAGAAAGTCTGCCAAACTAACTAGTAATTGGTAAAATTATCACCATAAAAAGAAGTCAAATTGAACTAATTCTCTCATTGCTAAGAAAATATATTCAAACAAAAGTATCAAGTGGTCAGGAAAAATGGGAAAGTTCCATGCACAAATTCTAGCAGATAAGCAAAACAATTCGAATTTTCATTTATTAAAAAGTCAAAGCTAATAAACTAATTACTTTTATCCCTCTTTTTTCCCCCAAAGTAAAATACAACAGGAAATTCTTAAAAACAAATAGGTAAACATATTAATGTGCTTGCAATAAAAATATGCACATGTTACTTTTAAAATTGTTAAGATCTCTTAAGCATTTTTTATGAAATTTACCTAAATGTTAAATATAAAGTAAATTTCAACAAAATTATCGGTTCACTCCTAGAAGAGCCCACACCCTTGGCGCGAATTACTTTGGTTGGCGATAATTGCGCCATCTTGGTAACCCTACATTTAAACACTACATACGACAACCTTAACTATTTCTAGCATTTTCGTATTTTGTGGGCGCACATTTCGAATTTCATTTTGTTGTTGGTCTCCGGGCTGGTTGTGTGTGTGAGGGAATCTACTTTAGAATTTTTTACTTTGTTGAATGCGAAAGGTAAGAAAGAATTGATTGAATGGTGTATGAAAGAAGGATTGATTGCTTCGAGTTATGAATGTCCTAAATGTAATGATCAGAATGATGTAACATGGTCGGCAATAAAACGTTTTCCTCGAAATCGTGCCAGCCACGCCGAATGTATGTTCGACCATTACCTCGCAGAATAAATATGGCGGCGTTCACACGATCATTCGCTTAGCGATGAGACCTTTAAGACTTTTTTAAAATCTGTTGTTACGCTGTCCCCTCCACTCGGAAAAGATCAGCAGTAAGAAAGTAAGTGCTGCTTTTATATTTTTTATCTCAAATATTTAATTTCTGTATTGCTTACATATATTTTCATTATGCATCCACCTTATCCCGCTATATTTCCTTGCCACCATTGTCGCTTTCGCTTGGCGCCTTTTTTGGTTTGTCGCCAAGGGTGTGGGCTCTCCTAGGATTTTACCAAATTATCATTTAAACAAGACACAGATATTTTAATACCTTCCATAATTCTTCCAACTTGTTGATTTGGGCAGCGCTAACTTGGCGTGCACGTAACTGCTCTTGTTCTTGAGGTATTTTGACTAACCAAGCCAAGAAACTGCGATCACTAATCAAAGGTTTCCACTGGTCAGGATCCCTTAAAAGAAATTGATCAAAAGCATTTTACTAGTACAATGAAATTTAATGACAATTGTCCTTAGTTTTTCATTAAAATCATTTAAAATGAGGAGAGAAAAACATTAAAGAAAGAAATTAGTTCATATTTGAAAAAAATGTCTTTTAAAACAAAATATTTTCAGTCAAGTACCAAAAGCTTTAATTTCATGTTTAACAATTTAAAATCACAATGAGAATTCTTTAAAAACTTTAATATGAATTTCTAATGAAAAATATTAAAATGCATACCAATTCATGTCTTTTAAGCTACTTTGAGCTGCACATGGTTGACGGCATAACAAAACTACAACAGAATCTGCTTTAGCCGGAATAAAACCCAAAACAAAAACATTACGACAGCCGCAACTGTAACATTCCAGAACAGTTTCTCCAAGAGGACCATCTTTGTGAAGAGTAACTTCTTTATGCTTTGCTCGTACTAAATGGTTGATAATATGGCTGAAACGAATATTTAGAATATCAAATATTAATACATAGATAATCAACAAAATACCTGTTTCATCATAATACAAAACAATTAGTTTTTATCACAAAAAGAAATATTTTAATCCAAAATACATAAGACAGAAGAATGATTAAAATTTCATAAAATACACACACACAACTTACCTTCCAGAAGTATTACCTCTACCATTGCAAAACCATCGCTTGCATATATTACACTGAACAACACAACTTGGATCATGAATGCCACAATACCTTTGAAAAAAATTCAATTTAATAACAAGAGCAAAAAAATAAAAGATTGTTATTTTGTGGGATACTACTGAAAAATTTAAGAAACTCTTAAGCTTTAAAGAATTTTGTGAATGCATTGTAAAGTATTGTCTGTTTTATTTATCTTTAAAAAAAATGATGGCAGTTTCACTGATGTTTTAAAATATGTTGTCAAAAAAAAATTTTTTTTTTAATGAAATAATGAATTATAAAGCTTGAGAAGATTACAATAATCATTTGCATAATGCGATAAAATCATTCAAAATAAAGACATAATAACAATTTACAAAAAATATACGGCAAATGTGTTTAACTGCAAACAACTCAAACAAAACATTAGTAAACATATGTAATTGAGGCGTGGAGTTTAGAATACAATTCAAAAACACAAATTTTAAAAAAAATAATCACACCCATATTTTATAATTATAAATTCAATGAAAGTTTCTAAGCTTGATTTTTTTAAAATAAATAATTACATTACCTTACTGTTGATGATAAAAGTTAAATATTTTTAGAATTATAAGCATAAGGAAACAAATTTTTATGTATACATGTCATCGTAGCCAAATTTGTGCCATGTGATTCATGCCATGATATCATAACAGCAAAAGCAAACAAAAAGATTCTTGTGTATTTTATTTGAAAAAAGAAATATATCGAGATTTTGTTAAGAAATGGCACAATTTGTAAGTAACAAATTTGGCTGCAATGACGTTAACAAGCAAGTGCCAAAAAACAAACATTAGTGTGTTTACACTTACTTGCAAGCATGTTCGGGTAAGTCTTTAGTATAATATTGGTCTTCTTCCTCTTCCTGAAAAGTTAATTCACCAAGGCCTTGAGTTGCATTGCAAACATCTCTGTCAAGCCCATTTGTTAAAGATAGATCAGGACCATTCAACTGTTAAAAAAAAGAAGAGAATTTAAGTTAGTAAAAAGTTTTATAAGAGGGAGAGAATGAATACAGGTATTAACTATAGAACTTAAAGAGAAATAATCCACAATCAATTATGTTTCATCTCAATCCACTCCAATAACCAAATTTTGGCACAATTAAGTATTCCATTATTGTTTTTCTTCAACCCAAATGCCAGCACTCTAGAATGATTGTTTCAATCATCCATTCAAGCAAAATTAAATAAAAATCCATCCATTTTTTTTACGAATGTTAAACACAAGCCTCAAGACTTTTAATAAAATTTTGATATACATGATTATCATAACAGAGATGGATACATTTCTCTCTTTTTTTTTCAGCTCAAGTCGCATAGAATTTTTTTTTTTTTTTTTTACATGTTTTTTTTCCTCATGAACAACTTTAATTGTTTTTACATTCTGTTGTTTGATTTTTAGTTATTCTTCCATCTTTAACTACTTAACAAAATAAAATACTGTTTTATGCAACTTTGACCTTCCAATTTGACTTTATTTTATTACTGACTCATCAATTTTTTGTGTTAAAGGAAAAAAAACATATTCGGCAAAATTAAGTTTGTTAGAGTACATTTTATTTACATAGATATGTACATATGGATGTATTCAATAAAAATCAATTTAACAAAAACATTCATTAGAGCTTAATGAAATTTAATACAAAATCTTCAAGTTTTTTGAAAAACAAAGTATTTATAGTTTTTGGACAATAATCTGATTTGGGGGAGGACGGCTTAAATACTATTGCAACCTATTGGTGACATTATATTGTTAGAAAAGCCCTTTAATTTACATCTCATGTCCTTTCCATAATTTCTATAATGAGGTTGATTCATGTGACGTCACGATCACATGAGGATAATATGTGAACATGTTTTGGTTTGTTTCCGCGTAACCTCTAACCTAACACTTCTTTTGAGTACTAGTTTGCTCTTTTACATTATACCCACTAAAATATTGTTTACTACATATGGTTACTTGTTTACAGTAAAAGATAAGATGATTGTATAGGAAAAAAATCCTTTTTTTAATATCCCGGGAAAAAATTCAAATGTTTAGTAAACATGGATAAGATGATGAAGCGTAAGGATTTTAAACCATCTCCTCACTTATTATGTTCTGACCACTTTGAATAAGCTTGTTTTCAATACCAAACATTTAGAAATTGTCGCCAGCTCCATTCCTACTATTTTTGTGTTCACAAAAGAAACATCTGCGAAAAGGAATTTGGATAGATGTCTACAGGAATGTAAATACTTTGTTTATTTTAAAATAAATTATATAGAGAATATACATAAAAAGATAAAATATATTTAGTTAACTTAAATTTTACTTATTTTATACATCTTCAGAGTAGTTAATAGAGATATTTCTGTATTAAATTATCTAAAATAAAAACACAAGAATCTCATATGTAACCTTACATGTCATATATTAAAACAAGTTTTTGTATATATACATATATATATATATATATTTCACTACAGAAATGAAAAAATATCTTAATTAACTACAAGTTCATTAATGTTTATACTTGATGATAAATTAAATACCACTTTCAAACATTAGAAATGCAAATTAACATTTACCTTTTGTAAAATTATATGTAAAAAAATTATGCAACATTTTTAAAGCCTTTATTTGCAGCACCATTTTAGTAAAAAGATATCATTTATCGAGAATTTCATTCTGAATGTGGCAAAAAATTAAGGCATTAAAAATTTTTAATTAAATTTTGTATATTATAGAAGATAAATTTGTGTGTATATATTGAATATAAAAGTCCTGTTCTCTCTTGCATGGTCAAAATAATAAGTCATTTTTGAATCCATAATTCTTTTACACAAAAAAAAATGTAAATTATAAAATATTTGTGTTGTGTACTACCTATTTATTATGCAGTATAGGGATTTCTTAACACAACAACATCTGTTTTTCTGTTTTTCAGAATTTGACTGGTATAAATTTGTCACACTGCGTGCGTGCGTGTGTGTGTGTACAATTTTTTTTTTAATCATGGATGACATTTTATTGGTATTTGCACAAGGGTTATCAAAATGTTAAATTCACTAATTTGGATGATACGTTTCACACATATATAGACTATACTCATATTATTGAAGCATAACACAGTGTATTGAAGAAATCTATGCAACCCCAGCTGAAATGTATTAAGCATAAGAATACTCTGGATTCTAATTTTTACATAAGTATTCAAGAGAGTCTAAAGGATTAATCTGCATTGATACTATCCTGCTTATATAATTTAAGTCCTGGATAAATTTGTTGTATTGAGTTATTTACAAATATTGACCCAAGAAGTGTAGTTAGATCAGTTCTATGATATTTATCAGTAATTAAGGTCATGAAACCAAATATGATTTTACATATAAACATTTGATTCTATAGGATATTTACTTTCTAAAAGCAATAAAAATATTCTCAAAATTTTAATATAACCTTTTTCAATTCTCTATTTAACCTTAAATGAATAACTTGACAAATCGCTGTTCACAATAATTTACATTAATGCAAAATTCAGTAAAAAGAAAAGGTAATTTTGGGGAAAAAAATTTCAAAATTATTTTTAATGGGTTAATTGTCCAAAATCACTGATATTTTTATGTGACGTGTGTTGAAAGGGCAAATTTGGAGCACTTGTATATTATAATATCGACTAATTTCTTCAAATCATAAAACTGCCAAATGCTGCAATGTGCAACCAATAGTGGAAACTGTTCATGATCCTGTTTGAACACAGTAATTATAGTGATATAATTTTTTTTTAAATTCGGATGTCTTTTTGCTTGGCAAAATTAGTTGGCAGTGTAATACGTATGTTCCAAATTTTGGAATGGTACGAGTACTGATTTAGCATTTCTTAGACAAACTTTGAAGTAATTAATTTTATATTTGAAGTTAATATATCTTCAACCATCAAACTTTAGAGCAAGAATTCTGAATCTATTTTCTTAATGTTGTTTGATTTTCAATATTTTTTTAGTATAAATATAATCATGTATAAAAGTGCATAATCAGTGAAAAAAAAATAACATGTCAATACATTAATCCAAATAAGTTTAACTTTGGATGAACTGAAGTGTATTTAACACTATACATACAATAACTGGTAGAAATAGGTATGCATTAAGTGTTGGTATGTTCAGTGTAAAAAAAATCAAATATTCCCATTAAAACAGAAGATGCTTCATATATTTTAGAGGAACAGATTGCAGGAATTTTGTAATTAGTGTAAAATTCAAAAAAAAAAAAATCTTTTGTCAATTTTATTTTGATGTAGTATATGCAATGTAAATAAAAAAAATTCAAACCTTTTGAAGGGTAATAATTACAAAGGAAGTCAAACAATAAAACATATCAAATGTTTATTTATAATTAAGATTATTTCAGATATCCCAAACCTTTAAGATGTTAAAAACAATTTTATTTCCAGCACAGAATTCCTAATTATTAATCAAAACTTTCATTCTTAACCAACTATTATTTTATTCACTCTGCTCTTAAAAATTATATATCTCTTGTTAAACATTAGAAATAGGTATGAAATTTTTTAAATAAACAAAAATATCCATGTTATTGACAAATCTTATTATAAATTCATTTCCAAAATTACATTTACTTGCATTTCATGTTTCTGAATGTTCCATACTATTATATGAGAAATTATAGATAGTATTTCTAAAAATATTAAATATTTGTGGCTGGTAATTACTAAGGGAATCAGACAATGAAAGGTATAAACATTAACATTTCAAAATGAGACCATTTCATATCTACATGCTTCTTATAAATTACACTATTTTATGAATTTATGTGGAGTGATACACTATGTACCAATAAGCAATTGGACACATATGAGAAGTTTTTCCAAATTCAATGGTCTCAATTCTATACTGTAAATCATTCTTGTGTGTAAATAAACATAATAAACTACATAAAAACAAAGGACTTATTATAAGGATGCTAAAAATAATCTAGAACTACTAATAAATATATAAACAAACACTGCATGTAGCCCCCGGCTTCGCACACTAACACCAAATGACAAATATACTAAACTGAAACAAAAATTATGCTAAAAAATTACAAAAAATACTTCACACCTAATTATTAAACAAGAATAATGCAAAAATAAAATTAAAATAAATAAAATTTCAGAAATAAGCTTCACACACAAGAAGTAAACACATCAAGCATACAAAATTTACACACTGATTCAAAACCTGGAGAAATGTAAGTATCCTCCTCATGTGATTCCGACTTGGCGTCTCATTGTCATGAATCAACCTCATTGAGCGAGAACTTTTTTTTTGCATGTTCATCACAGATGAACATGCAAATTTACAGAGCCACTGCCGTTGATGTCATCATAAGACGTATATGTAAATGGCATCATTGCACTGCTGATTGGTTGTGTACTTCACACAGTACACGTGTGACATTTAATTTTGTTCTTGTTGTTTACATACCTATTCGTTCTTGTTCATTTTTCAGAGGTTGGCTGCTTAAATAAAAATCAGTATTTACATATTGAAGGCCCAGTGGTTGAGTTGTAACTCATCCCGCTTCCACACCACAGGTCCAGATTCTATTCCCGGGATAGGTAAGGTCGATAAATGAGTATCAAACTAGCTTGGGGGACTTAAACACTGGGGGTCTAGCTTCAGACTGACCACCTGATCAGGACATCTGCTCATGCACCTAATGGTCATGTATACTGGGATGGGCACAGTAGGCCCCCTAGCCCTCATGGGCTGTTGCGCCACTGAGTTTGAGTTTATTTACATATTATTGCAACCTATAGATGACATATGAAATAAAGCACAATTGCCAATTTATTGCATACGATACAGGCGAAATTAGGGTAGCGATCTTGGCAAGTTATCTCGAATGTTGGCAATTGTTGCGATAATAAGCAAGTACTAAAAAATCTTTTAACTTTTTTTGCCTCATCAATGCTGAACATTTAAAGGTAATTTTTAAAGTGGATCATAATAATGACATACATGAAATGAAACGTGATTGCCAATTCAGTGCATACATCACATGTGTAATCGGGGTTACCAACTTGGTGAGTTATCTTGAACATTGGCGATTGTTGTGATAATATGCAAGTACCTTTTTTAGCAATGTTTTTTAGCATTAAATTGTCAACGAATTGCTCGATGTGCATTTTATTAGTCATTTCACCATTGGAATGTGCATCTAAATAACTGTGCATACTTTTTATGATGTCCTCATTTCGGAAGATGCGAGAACAATAGTTATTATTTGTTTCCATCAGGGGTGAAAAGTTTGTAGTGGTGGATGGTGAAAGTAACTTAAATAAACAAAGTTGGCTCAAGTCACAGGTTATTCCAAGAGTATTCAAAGCCAAGTTAGTTTCCTTTTTACAAAACATGTGAAAATACCTCTTTTATTTTATTTTTTATTAGAGTAACTTTTAAAAAATTCTAAAAATAATAGAATATTGGAAATTATTATGGAAATGGAATTAATATGTTTGAATGTAGTATTTAAAAATAACAGTTCAGAACATCTTTAGAACAGACCTATGAAAGACGAAACATTTGTAACAAATACAACTTAGATCATCCAATATAAAAAGGTTTTTTTATCTTCTACTCTTATAAAACAGTACATCCCATGTCTAGATTCATTTATGGTCTGAAAACAAGAACAAACATTAGGAAAGTTTTTAACTTATTAAACATTTAAAATTACTTTTTAAACAATAAATTTTTTGCTTTAAGAATTAAAAATTTGGTAAAATTCAGCTTCATTTACTCTTTTTTGATGTTTTTCTTATGAAAAGCAATAATTTTATTTATGTTTATATAGATTAAAAGTTTTTAAAATTAATAATTTATAAGTTAATAATAACAAAACACACAGACAAAAAAAATAGGGCTACAGTAAAGAAAATGTCAAGATATAAAAACAATTTCTTTCCAGCAAAATGATTTCTATAATTCTGAAGAAATGAAATGTGGAATAGAGCTTAAGTCATATATTCTCTGCACTTTAAAAAATGTTGAAACTTAATTCATTTTACATTGAGACTATTTTTTTTTTTAAAAAAAGGCAATCTTTAAGAGAAAAAAACTGTGCAATTCTAGTTGAGAGTTTCAAAATTAAACTTTTTCAAATTCTTTGTTTTTGCAGAGCAGTGTAATTCAAACTCCTGTTTCCTAATTTCCAAATAAGGATTTGGAATAAAAGGGGGAGAGCATGTGATAAGCAACATATGGTTTAATTTGAAGAAAGCAAGTAATGTATGACATAGATTTCAATTACGACAAATATGCAAGTACACAAGTCTAACTGATTTTTCATTTGTTTGTGGAGATTGATGTCTCAGAAAGTGTGACACTCCAAGTCTATCAAAGAAATTGGATTACCTCATAGTAGACACAGATATGAGAATCAACTCAATTCAATACAGGAAAAAATGCACAAACCAAGCAATTTGACAGTGATTGCACAATGCTCTTCAATAGGTTAATCTCTATCTTTAAAAAAATTAAAATTCTAAAAATCTATTTTTTGAAATAAGTTGTATTTCTTATATCTTAAAATGAAAAATTCTTCATTTGTTGAAATCCAATAATTCTCCTTCCGAAATATTAAAATCCATCATCCCATTTTTTCCCCTTTGACATTTCGATAATTTTAGATGGTTTAAAACATATCAATAGCTAGGCAATTTAGAGCTTGCCAAAAAAAAAAAAATTAAATTATATTTTCTGTGATTAAGTGTCCTTTACTTTTCTTTAAATAGTAGTGTAGTTTTCAATGACCGGTCATATCACACTGAGTTTTATTAGAATGTGAATGCTTTGGTATTGACACCAAAGCAGCCAAACTTGCCCCACGGGAAATGCATCATTTTCCACCAAGATCTGTTGTTTTTCTGTTAAAAAAAATACATAAGAATTTTTTTGTTGTTTTGATATCATAGTGGGATTCATGTGGCACAAATTTTGCTTCAACGATGCTACTATATAATCACCAACCCTCCTGCATGTAATAATTCATTTCAAACTTTTTTTATGGAAAAATTCTGTATTGTAAATTTTATTATTAAAAGAAAGTATTACATAAAAAAATTACAGCAATATAAATTTTTTTTAAAATATACAAATAAAATAAAATTACTTTTAAAATCTCTAGCTGACCAGAACCCAATTCATTTTTCAGAATGGGATCTTCAAATAATTAATTTAAAGGTATTAAATAATTTCTTTTATCATAAAAATAAAAAATAAATGACTACAGTTTAATCTGAACACCGTAAATCAATTTATTTTCCATCAACACAAGATAAAACTAAACACTTATACCCAACTTTCTGAAGGCTTGTACCCCATACCAGCAAACAAATTAAAACTTGTAAAAAAATTGAAATTTCGTTAAGTTTTGTTTTGTCAAGACAAACAGTTTTTACAAAGGTAAAAAAACTAAATTTTACTCATAATCATAGATTTCATATTCCTTAAGAAAACTAGACTAAAAATATGGGAAATAATTTTACTGAAATTAGAAATTGAAACATTTTTCAGATAATTAAAAGTTTATACAAATATTAATAACCAATTACTTCTCTTAGTTACTTTAAAGAGCACCATGCAAAAAAGAATAATTTTGATTAATTCAAAAACCAAACCAGTTGCATGAAGAACATATTAAAGCAATTTTAAAAAGAAACTGAAATAATGTACATATTTGAATGTATTTAGAGGATGTACACATTCAGTCAATATGATTGTTTACATTTTGCATTAAATATAGTACAAAAACGAAATGCTTCCTTCGAAATACATACGTGATAAACTTGCCCTAGTGAAAACTGCAGCAGATATATACTGCCGTATGGTAACATTCATTAAAAACATATACTTATAAATTGCAATACAGATACAATGTGGAAGAATCAAGAGTTTCGTCTAAGCCTACTTTGAAATTTTTAAAAAATAATATTAAAACTTACTTGACTTCTTGTTGATTGACTCTGGGTTTGATCCAACTGCGAAGCTTGGGTTTGGGAAGCTAGTGAAAAATCAGTAAACTCAAAGTCTGATCCTTGAGTATCTGCTCCTAATAAATCATTGCCTTCTTCAGGGTCCAAAAAAGTTAAAGTTTCTGTAGTTGGAGCATATGCATCGACACTCATGTTGTTTATTCTGGTGCAAATCACAGATAAAAGATAAAAATCAAATTTTAAAAATAACAATAGTTGCTTGCCAAAAATACCTTATAATCTGTATCAATGTGCAAGTGTTGATATTACGCAAATGTCCAAATCATAATGAACATATACAAAATCCGTTTTAGGTTCTTTGCATTTCAAGTGAAAAAAATTACTTAACTTTCGATAGTTCACAAATTTCAAAAGGCAGCTGTTATCGAGAATAATATTTTAAAGCAAAGTCAACAAATCCTAACAGCATTATGCACGTAGTTACAAGCAAAGACGAATACTTTCTGCGGGACTGTTATAAATAGTGACGAGTCGGTATAGTGTGAACGAGTCGCTAAGATCGGATACTAATCCATCCAATTACAATTGAGGTAAGGGTTACTATAAAATTTTAGAGATAGGAGTCCAACAAAAATCTAGGAATCTAACCAATCACAAGAGATAGCCTCTAGATACAGACGCATGCGTAAGAACTCTTAGAAATCTATACACAATGTTTATCGCTTTCTAGCGAATTTTTCCCTTTCATATTTGCTTTAAATCTAACACCACGTGGCTGCAAAGTATAATTATGAAATCATTCGTAAATTAGATAAATATATTTGTGTATTTTATTCTTCGGTGAGAGACAAAATGTTATTCAGACATTGAGACAAATGTAACTCAGAACTATTTGATATAATTTAAGCTAACACTTTAATACTTACATTTATAATATTTTATATAATTCAAACTGGGAACATATAGATAAATTGTAATCAAATAAGTAGATATTGATCATATTTTGACATTTGTCAAAGCAAACTTCAATTTTAAATGATATTTTTGCATCAATTTTTAGTTATTTTTTTATGCAGGACAGTACTTTAAAGAATGATTTTGAAATTTCTTATTTCCGTACAATTTAAATCAAACAAATACAACTCTTTAGTTACAACTTTCTACGTAGTAATGTTTTTATAACACTAAAATTCTTAGAATGCCTTTTATCAAAACTCGAGCCAAAAACAGAAAAATTTACTCTTTAAATGTTGCGCAAAATTTAAATTCATTTTTTTCCCCTGGTGCCAGACTTTTTATACTGTTTGGAATGTAATATGTGCTATTACTGCGTTTTGTCAGGGAAACTAAATCTTTCAATAAAAAACTAAATTGCTTCTGCGTGTGTACAAATTCATTTTTATTTTATGCTGTTGTCGGGATAAAGCAAAGAGGGCCGAATAGAGATCAGCCTTTTAAATAGTAAAAGAGAGCGAGAACATTATACAAACTTTTTTCTACCAGTGCAGATCGATAAAAGAAGCAGTAGCTTCTTACATTAAAAAAAAAAAACAAGAAGAAAATAGAAATGCTACGATCACGTATTTAAATGAAGGGAAATAACTGTTATTTATTCTATGTAGGAAGGAAAAAAACTTGGCACCAACTTGCTAGAAGAGTACATGTGTAATCTATTCAGTTCTTTACGCTGTGAGTAGGAAATGAATCAAAACAGAGTGCTAATTTTTTTATTGTGGGGAATGAACTGAGGCTGAGGTTTTTGAAAAATGGCATTAGTATTTAAACTTTTGGAAAAGGTGGATTTCGAG
Organism: Trichonephila clavipes; assembly: GCA_019973935.1. NCBI lineage: Eukaryota > Metazoa > Arthropoda > Arachnida > Araneae > Nephilidae > Trichonephila > Trichonephila clavipes. The sequence goes on along the minus strand of BMAU01020520.1, from coordinate 55,814 downwards.
AAGAATATGTTCTTCATGACGGCAATTTCAGATATGCGGACCCCCCCTTTTTGTATTATCGGTTGATGCTGTGACATGTCATTGGACAATAGTAGCAAAATATCCTGCTGATAACCTGCTGAACAATTGAGATGTTCATGATTAATGTCTCTAAAGAGCGAAGGTTCTCTGTTTTTTAGGAAAACAGGCTTTTTAAAATTGGATGTGATAAATTATCTACTGATTTTCATTCAAAAAATTTCCAGAGATTTGTTCTGAAAAAGGGATACATATCCTAAACGTTTTAAGTATTCCCAAAATAGTTCTCTTTTCAGTATTATTCAAGGCATTGAATTAAATTGCATAAAAAACGAAACGCTTATTTCATTTTAATCAAAGTTATTGTAAACAAAAGAAAATGCAAATGAATTTACCAAGATAAAATTTATATCTTACTTTTCAATACAGTTAATAAAGTGTGGAGTATATTACAAATTTAATTTACGTCATATGTATCGAATTCTCACATTAAATATAGGTATTTTATACTAGTGTTAGGGTGTGAATTGAATAATAAATTCAAGAAATAAATAATGTAAATTTAAATGAAGTTCGTGTAATCAAAAATATAAATTGAAAGAAAAAGAGAAATATTGGGCTTTTTATGCCATAATGCAAAATTTCGGTAAACTATTTTAAAGTAGGTTAGTGCTCTGAAGCGTAAATAAATATCCGCTAAGAGATATAAGCACAATACTTTAATCAAGAACCAAATTACATTAAATATGTGAGTGGGAAAAATCTTGTAAGTATTCAATACAGGGACGTCTTAAGGCGTGGACTAGCTGGGCCCAAGGCCTCGGCCACAATGGGGACCTCGTCTCACTCTTTACTCAGCCCTAATAATATCACGATTCGAATAATTTCAAAGGTCAAATGTTATTTCCGGTTGTATTCTCTGAAAAACTGAGAATTTCGAATGATACATCTTGGGATGATCGTCATCCATGTATAGGCCTAAGCCAATCACCATGCGCCATCATTATCCTTCCAGCCAAATACGACATTCGGTTCAGTCGGTATGAGCTGTTGTAAGTCATGCACACTTATTTATTTCAGGTTATTGTCTACACGACTTTTTGACAACGTACTGTCTACTTCTCAGGGTCATAGATGGGGCCTACTTTTGCGTAGGGACCAGGACCTCAAGACATCCCTGTCTACATAACAATAGACATCATATGGTAAAAAGAATTGGCAACGATTTTTTGTTAGTTACAGCGTTTATCATTTTATAATTGATTATTTCATCAGAAATAATTAACAAGATACACACTACTTATATCAACCATTTTTATATTTTCTTCCTCGAAATCAATGCAACAAGTAGAAAATATTATTTATTTCGTTTTATAAAAAATGGTTCGATAATCCATTTTATTCTGACACCTTAGATTAGAAAGGATACTCCTCGTTACTTGACCATTATTTGAAATTATAAGGTCCGTCTTCAAAAGCCCCCGTGTTACCTCTAAATGAAAAATTGATAAACTGACAATTAATCTAAAGTTCTTAAAAATAGATCTCTTATGAAGTGTTTTAATTTTTAGAAGAAGATTTGAATAGTAATACTTAAAAAAATAAATCGTTGTGGAACAAAATTATAATTACTTTATATTACCGAAAAGTAGAACATTCATGTACACTCATGTCCATAAATTAAGGATAATGAAGTTCAGGCAAAGAAAAAGACAGAAGCAAAACAAATTTGACTTATTTGTAAAACCTATTTATTAAACAAAAGGTAAAAAGCAAAAAAGATGCTATATGTTTGACATAATTAATAAAAATTACGATTTTTACTCCCTGGAGCAAATTTTAAAAAAGAACCTATTTACAAAAAACAGTATAACATGGTTAGTATGATGGTTAATATGGAGTATGTCTCGCAGACGATGCAATACAGGCCTTACAACGTCTAGGCATGCTGAGTATCAAATTATCAATCTGATCTTCGGGAATATTACACCACTCATCAAGCAATGCCCTCCGAAGTTCCGGTAGACAGGTGGGAGGGGGTTAACGGGCTGAAATTCGTCGGCCAAGAATATCCCACACATGCTCTATTGGATTCAAGTCCTGTGAATATGCTGCCCAAACCATACGGGTGATATCCTCCGATTGAAGGCATTCGTCTACAATGTTTGCACGGTGAGGACGGGCGTTGTCATCCATAAACAGAACTTCAGCACCCATGGCGCCCCGAAACAAACGTACATGTTGTTCCAGAATGACATCCCGATAGATGTGGCCTGTCATCGTAACACTCTGAACATGCAGGTCAGTTCTGGAACCAAGAATAATTCCTCCCCAAACGAGCCATCATGCACCAAGATAACGGTGTCGTTCAATGGTGTTCTCTTGGTGGTAACGGGTACCTGGCGCTCTTCATATTTAAGTCCGGCTAGAATCAAACTGCAAACTAAACCTGGACTCGTCAGAAAACATCCCACAATACCACTGTTGTGGTGTCCACAATGCATGCTCTCTACTCCAGGTTAATCGCAGGCGACAGTGAGTTGCGGTAAGTGGAACACATCTGAAAGGCCTACGAGCATATAGACCAATGTTCCCTAAGCGTCTGTTCACGGTCTGCCTTGAAACTGTCGTACCGGCAGCTGAAGAGAGCTGGCAAGACAGGTCTGATGCTGTGCTCTGTCTGTTTCTTTTTGCAGTAACTGCCAAATACCGGTCCTCATTTGGCGATGTAACTCCGGGGGCGACCTGTGCTGTAACATCTACTCACATTACCATCATCTTGGAATCATTGCCAAAGCCTGGAGATGACATTCTGGGCGATTCCAAATTCCTCGGATACATCCAGCTGGGTACGTCCACATTCCAGTCGTCCAATAATTTTACCACGTAAAAAATCATCCAAATGCTTCCTTTGTGCCATAACTATGCGGTTATTGCACTGAAAGGCTTTTAAAGCGCTTGTGAACTATTTTCCTTCTTTGCCACCATTCCTTATATACCCCTCTCTTACACTCTCGTCATTGTGACGTACTATCCGCGGCATCTGGTGGTTTCCTGTAATTTGCATATTCTTCTTCAAGATATGTGTGATAATTTTACAGGTGAAATTTTTATTTTTGAGTTCAATTTCTGTGTGTGATTCTGAGTTATCCTTAATTTATGGACATGAGTGTATCTGGGTAAACTTACTTAAGAAATAAAGTATTCCTATTTATATCTAACCGCTTCTTTTGCGAATAATATTACAACATACTTGTTTCTTAATTTCTTCACTTTTATATATTTAAAAAAAATTATGTACTAAAAGTCTGAATAAGTCATAAACTTGTTAATTTTTTTTATTTCTGAGTTTCAATAAAATAAAATGGGAATTCTTTCTATATAGCAAACAGCATAATATTGTTTAATTTTTAAGTTTAATTCTTCGATTTTTGCATTATTAAAATAAATATAAAAATATTTTAAAAAAGAAAACTTTAAAAAAATGAAATCTTAATTTTTATTCTATTCTAATTTTAATTTTCGTTTTGTTCGGAAGTATGATAATGTAATAGTTTTAAGAATAATTAAGAAGAGATATACTCTTTTTGAAGATTTATAATGGTAGTAATTCATGTGAGAATCCGAAATGACCAAACCTTCGCGAAAGAATAGCACTCCGACACCTGACATCATTTGTGTTTTTTTAACCGCAAGGATTTACAAGAAAGTAGAGGCACATTTCTAAGGCTTTATTACCCCCCAAAAGACGTATGTGCCGTAAAGCAAAAGACCCGCAAAGATGTCCCTCATGTTAATTTTTTAAAAATTGTCATTTTTTTCCTATCCACAATGAGTGAAAACATGTCATTAACAATTTTATTCTGCATTAAAAGTTTCAAACATTTAGTAAAATAACCATAGAACATCACTAAAAATAAAATTTCTTTTTTTTTCGGGAGGGAGGGGTATAATGTAACATAAAATGTATAATCTTTCTTATAAAGTAAGACTCAGTAATAATTCTTTAAAAAAAAATTTTTTAAAAATCGCGCACACACACACAAACACGGTTGGGTTTTTTTTTTTTTCGTTTTCAGGTGTGTAACCCCCCGTAGTTTAAACTCTTCTCATATGAACAGTAGAAAGACTATCGCGCCCTCTAGCGGCTAGAACAATCTTCAGTAATGGCCAAGCTTCGGAACTGTAAGGACGTACGAGCATGCGCTCCGATCCCTTTCAATTCTATTGTAATTGTTAGTTCTCTAGTTATGTATGTAAATGTTTGTTTTGTCTAATAAACGCGTTTAATTAACTAGTGGACTTAATGAAGAACTCCTTCCCCGCGTGTCCCTTTATTACATTGGGTCACACACCTTATAGGTGTAATTTAATGCATGCTGCAAAGTACTTCTTGATTATCTGAGAGTATGCTTATTATTCGTATTTATTAATTTTCTTTTTTTATACGTATTTTCAAAAAAACAAACAATAAGTATGTCATGGTTACAAAAAAACTTCTCTGAATTTGAAATATTGGGAAATGTAACGTATTTTAAAAGTAGATATCCAACAAACGGAAAACTTTTCTTTTTACTTGGAAGGTTTTATGTACATCAAGGCATTTTTCTAGCTTTAAAAAACTGAAATGTGTGATTTTGTAAAAACTCATTTCCTTTAATAATATCGCTATTAATAGCTTCATTTTTAGTTCTTCAATTTCAAAGCTTTTACGTTTGGGTATCGCCGGCTGGGTGGTGCAGATGGTTTATCACTGGCTTTGTACGCCCAAGTTTGCGGGATTGACATCGGCTCGAGTCGGTGTATTTCCACGATGCAGAAAATCGACAGTGTCCATGTCGTATGATTATGCAGCATGTAAAAGAGATACCTTGAGAGTCTGTTTGGCTTAGGGGTGGTCGGCAAAATTAAATTCCAAAGAACAGTTTCGCATTGTCAGAGCTCAGGTGCCTCTCCCTGTGGAGGAAAATTACTTGCGGCAATTAGTATTCTGCCTAATGGTGGACCTAAAAAGAGATACCAGCTCCTGGGGAATGTACTGAGTCTGCAAAGGTAAAACAGCGCTCCGCAGCCAAAATAATAAAAAAAAACATTTGTGTATCAACTATAATATTAAAAAAAATCATGAAACATTTCATGCATTTTATAAATAAATTGAAAAGGTTGAAAAAGGCAATTCAAAAATTTACTACAAATATCTGTGCAATTTTTCTATTTTTAGAATTTTTGTGCAAGTTAAAGTAAGATATTGTGCAACACAAATAGTGTTTTATAGGAGTTTTTTTTTCCTCTTCTTCTTCTTCCTCTTGATGAAATTCAATTAGTCCCAACAAATTTAGTCCTCATTTTCAACTAGACGTACTATACTATATTTTAAAACGTTTTATTTGTTCAAGTATAATTTTCCCTTGTGTTTCTTCAGTCCTCTCCCCCTTTCTGAGTAGTGTTATTTATTCAAGATTTAAAAGGTTCTTAGAAAAACAGTGTTACATGTAGAAAAAATGTATCATGGTTTAATACAGTGATTCCTAAAATGATCTATGATGACCTTCAAGGGGTTCACGCCAACGAGAGCATAATTTGGGGGTTCGTGAGGTGTAAATGGGGATCTATAATAGTGGCTCTCATTAAACCAGAGGTCGTGACTGTGTGGTTTGTTTGCTTTTTTATAGTAATACCACAATAGACAATGAATTCATGTAGTCACATTGAAAAAAAATGTCGTATTACACTAGGATCTGTTCAAAATAGGGCCGAACGATCTTAAAATAAAGTTTAGAAACGGGTGTCAGCAATTTTGGCTTTAAAAAGACATACCTGTTATTTGTCGTGAATTATGGAATATCGTGAGATAGTTTTTAATTGCTTTTCCTCGTGAGTTGGAGTTTCAGTCAGTTTGTCAATCTCAAAAACAAAAAAAGAAGGGGCGGGGGACTGGACACTCAATAACAAAGGAGATTTAGGGTTAAACCTGACTAGATTGATATATTAAATACTGAAAATTTGATATTTAAGCGCCATATTCATCCCTCTCATTAAAAACGCTTGTTTTTGTTCAGTTATTTTATGTAACAGTTGTTTTATATAGTTAAATTAATTTTAAAATTAATATTTGTTTTATATGTGTTAAATGTTTTAATTTTAATTTAAATCATTAACATGTGCTTCTTAAGTTCGAAATGCTATACTTCGCTACAGTTAGAAATTTATTTCTTTTAAAGTAATCAGTAGTACCAGCTGTCAAAAAGACATTTAAGTTGATAAATTTGCAAAAATTAAATATTAGGTATGCAGGTGTCTACTCGAAAACTAAAAACATGGCAAGGGGTGTATGCTCCAAAAATGTTTGGGAACCTCTGGTTTAATACTTCGAAGAAAAAACGTGAATTTTCCTAAAAGGGATGAGGTGAACGCGGCTGTAGAATACATTTTTAATTGTTTTGAAATTGTTAGTTACGTAAACTTAAGAAATTAGTATATTTTAGCTCAATTTTGTAAAAACTAAATTGTGAATTTTGAGCCACCAGCGAGATTTTAATATTCTATTCAGTAAGTCGAATCATTTGCTTTCTATATAATATTCAAGTATTTTTCCTTGTTCAGTATTCTACTTCATTGAAAGTTATTCAAGTCTGTTTTACAGTTTTATTCTTATTCTATATTTGAAAGTGAACAAATTATTGAAGTTATTGATATATTCGACTACTTTAGTACATATTAATTAATGAAGAATTTATACTTTATTCTTATACTTCGAAATATTCTTGTTAGTACGAACATTTTCTTATTCACTATTATTCTAAAGTGTATGATATTCAATTAAATTAATACTGCTACGAATTGCTAAAAATTAAAAAAGAAACAAACTGTGTGTCCTTAGAACTGTCAACAAAATTAAAAACCAAAATAAAAGACCAGTTAGCATATGAAAACACTGATCCAGAGTAATTAAATGTAAAAAAGTTACTTTTGATAAAAAGGAAAACAAAATTGGAAAATGGGTTTAAAATCACGTGGTCCATTACCACTAGCACTCTTGTAGCTTTACAGAGCGATGTCAATATAACTCTCTCTCCAATTCTGATTTAATACATCTTCAAAAAATACGATACTTGTACTCATCTGTTTCAGACGATGTAGCTCAATTAATAAGAAGTTTTCCGATCGTTGATTCTAATTATTCTGAGGCAAGAGATCCTTGAACAACCGTTATGATAATAAATGGGAGTTAGCTTATTAGTTATTTTCTAGACTTTTTGAGATTAAGACAGTAAAAGTAATGACATCAAGAGCTCTTCATCGTACTCTCGATATTTGTAATGAATTCAAACTGGACAAGATACCCGAGATTATAATAATTTCCTTTCTACCAAAACGATTAGAAGATAATCTTAGAGAAGAGTGGGAACTGACCTTGGAAGGTGAAGAAATTCCATCACGTCACAAATTTATAATGTGCAATTATAAACACGCATTTGACGCATTGAGTATTTGAAAATTTTCAGTCTAAGAAATCATTTAGCTATAATGCCTTTGCTGAGGGAAACGTTGTCGTTAGGAATTGCATTTTGTGCAGCACCGAACATGGATTGTTTCAATGAAATTAATTCAAGAATGTGAATTTTAAAAATAGGTGGAACATTTCCAAGAAAAAAAATGGTATTTTAATTACTTCAGGGGTAATCACGACACCGGAAAATTTAACATCTCATTGCATTGTAAAGATTGTTACAAATAAAACATACAATATTGCACGATCATATTCCAAAATCAAAACTAACACAGGACAATGGCAATTATTCACAGTTTAATAGTACAACAACTAATTCTGCTGCTTCAACTTCACAATAAAATTATTCTATTCAAAGTCTTTCTCTTATTTGGGAAGAATGATTTTTTCGCGATGTTCTTTCTAGAGCAATCGCGAGAGTAATAAATATTGAAAAAAGGTAGTGAAAGTCCAGGGTATTATTGGACAATGGTTCTCAAATATTCTTGATAACCGAGAAATGTTGCAACTATCTTAGACCCAAGACATTTTATACAAGACATATAATCACAGGAATGAGGAATCAAATTCAGAGTTCACAACACACACACTGAAAAATTTATTACAAAGGCATTAAAATAGTAAGAGTACTCACAAGTAAATTACCAAATTTCTACATCCCTAATTACAAATATACTTATATTGAACATTTATAATTAACTGATCCTAATTTTCATATTTTAATCCTATAGACATTATTCTTGGTCCTGATATGTTTTTTGATAAGTAATGAAAAAATGTTTGTTTGAGTATTAATTATTTTTAGTATGATATATATATATATATATATATATATATATATATATATATATATATATATATATCATACTAAAAATATATAAATATCGGAATATAAATCGGATATATAAATTATCCGAATTTTTCAGAGGTCCATTAAAAATCTTTCATGGACCACCATTTGGAGATCGCTATATGAGAAGTGCCAATAGGCATTTCTTACGCACAGAACACCAATGCCACACCAACAGAGCTAATAAAAATTAGTTCCTTGCAGGGAGCGATTGCCGTTTGCCTTTGAAAGATGAGAAAGAGATCATTCTATTCTCAAAGTCTACTACCACTTTGGTAGAGATAACTTCATCTATGGTCTGTTGACCATCTGTCAAGCTACTTGTCTAATTTGTTTCCTGGATGGTTTGTCCCTTACCTTTGAATACGTATTGGAGCGCTTAATTAGAATATCATATCAAGGCTCGAACCTTTAGCCGTCTTTTATAAATACTTAAAACTACTGAGCCTAGTTTTCACCCAGGATAACCCGGTTCGATTCCCGATGTGGGAAGTTATTTTGGAACCCCAGCGGCTGAGTGGTAGCGTATAACGCTTCCACGCCACAGGTCCGAGGTTCAATCTAGGGTTGGGCATGATATACTCAGCCTTTCATCCCTTCAGTGGGTCGATAAAGGAGTTTGGGAGCTAAACACTGGGGGGAAGGGGTTACGTCAGACTGACTCCCTGACCGGTACATATGACCATGCACCTCAACGTCCAAGGTCACGAAAGCTGCGATGTGCATGGTAGGCCTTGGCCCTCATGAGCTGTTGAGGTGACGAGTTTAGTTTAGTTACACACTACTGAAATTAAATGTTGCACTTATATACGACAAGCAGTTATTAGCAGTTTACGAAGCCATTAAAAAAATCATATTTATGACAGAAGGACAGAACTTTACTGTTTTTACCAACCGAAAAAATCATATCATTTACTTTTAAATTAAAACTAAATAAATACTCTCTTCTAGACAATTTCAATTCAGTTTCATTTTGCAGTTCACAACAAACCTTAAATACATTAAAGCCACTGAAAATGTAGTCACTGACACCTTGTCCTGCATTAATGAAATCATAATGCCAAGTCCGATCAAAATAATGAAATCATACCAGTTCAAGCAGATGATAGCGAATTAATTAATTTTAAATTCTGATCATTTGCTGAAGTTTTAAAAAGTTAAAATCTTTAATTCTGACATAGAATTATATTGCTATATGTCAATTGATACTGTACTACAAGGGTATCGAACACAAAGGCTAACTTGGGCTAAATAAACAAGATTTAACTCTAGGCGGGCCGTAAAAAAAGCCAATATTTATAGAAACGTAGAATTATTTCGAATAAAACATAATAAACATATATAAAAGAACATGGAATAATTTAATCTTTATGTCCTAACACTTGACATCTCTTTTCTGCTGCTATCTTTCCCATTTCAGGAGAAATTTTGATATTTTATCATGTATTATTGTGTGCCGATATACTGACAGGGCCGCGAGTTTGGCACCCCTACTATATACCGTAAAAAATTAGGATGATTTGTTTTGATAACGTTCACAATGTAGCTGACCTCTCAATTAGAGCTACGTTTAGATTAGTTCGTAACCATTACGCGCGCGCGTGTGGCTTAATGTCTGTTGAGATTCTAAAATTTGGTTTGACAATGCATGCCTTATCAACGCTGTAAGTGTACAAGCCTACGGTGGTTTCACCTCTTCAAAGATTCAGTGACGCACTGACAAGGTTTGGTCCTGTTCATATGATAATTGGTTTAGATCTAATTGATCCGCTTCCACCTTCTCAAGGATCTACGTTCTATATGATAGCTATTGATTACTTACCCAGATGAACATAAGCTACAAATTTTCCTGACACTAAAGTCATAACAGTAGTCGATGTATTTTTTTTTTCAAATTGGATTGCCTGTTCTGACGTTCCCACTACAATCATTACTGAATCAAGGACGCCAATTCGAATCATGTGGGGTTGCAGCATATCACCCTCAAAATAATGGGTTGATTGAAGAATTTCATCGACTACCAAAGGCTGCAATCATGTGCCACTCAAATGAGAAATGGACAGAAATTCTTCCGATTTTCTATTAGATTTTCAAACATCTATGAAGGAAAATTGAGGCTGCACTTCCACCGAGTTGGTACACGAAAAGTCTATCCGGTAACGAGATGAAATTTTCCGCGTAAGTAAAGAGGAAAGAGCACCTATTCAGTTTTTTGAACGGTTGTGAACTGACACAGAGAAACTACAAATCAAATCCCCGCATTCAAATGCTAGGCAGGCGTCAACCAATTACACAAGAGTACACTAGTGTTTATGGGACTATATTAAGTTCGTTGATCACTTTAAGCTCCATATAACGGTCTATATCCTGTTTTTAATGAGCATTGATAAAGTTTACAAACTGAGAATTCTCCGTAAGCCTATATCTATTTCAATAGATAGATTAAAATCTGCATTTATACAAAATTTGAACGCTACTTCTCATACAGAAATGAAATCAAGCCAAATTTTCATCAGACCCTTTCTGGTGGTCGGGTCAACTTTCCCGATTGTTTCCTAAAATTCTGATGGTATTGGAGGGGAGTATATATATATAAAGTAGACCCTGCTTCCGAATTGATTTGCTTTCAAGGATCCAATTATTTATTGAATCAAGCCCAACGATTATTTGGTTGCCAGAATAAGATAACTGTTATACATAAATCGCAGGGAAGTCTTCACCTTATTTGGTAAAGGAGTGAGGGAAAGCTTTTTACGACTTTAAATTCCACCTCATGAGGAATGATAGGAGACTGATAGCTGAATGGGGATTTCGATTTTATACAACAGAAAATATTCTGATTCATGTGTCTTTCTTTGAAGACGAAATTTGATCGATTTTCAGAGAGAGACAAAAAGCAAAAACATTGTCCCTAAAACAACAACATATTTAAATACTCACTTTCAGACCATCAAAGGACTCTTATTTACAGTCCTGTACTTTGACTCGTAAACATTTTAGAACACGAACCCACGTTCTTTAGCAAGAGACTCTTTCCAGAGCTTAAACGAGCATTAGAACTTTTAAGGTAGGAAAACTGAAGATGTGCAGCAAGCAGTGTGAGATGCTGTTAAAATTACTTTTCAAGCATTGATCTTAAGATTGTTGATAAATTAATTCTTGATTAATAAATATTATTCTTCTAATTTTGTCCAGAGTCATTCAATCAAAGTAACCCAATACATTGGACAGCAGCAACATGGGCTAGCCGTAAAATCTTAAATGAGAAAGAAATAAGAAACATTCTGAATATTGCATGGTGATAATAGCTTGAAGTAGGTTCCTAAAGTTCAAAAAATGAGAAGAAGGATAATATAAATAAATAGAAGAAGAATAAACTAACAACCAATGGGCTTTTTTATGAGTGGCGCTCCATGATGTTTATGTAACTGTATGACGTTGTTAGATTTTGATTAGACTTGAAGCGAGAGTTCTCTCAAGGAAAAGTAAGCTTGCGCTTTCGGGAGCTTTTATTGTTTCTTTTTTCTTAATATATATATGTTTTACACAAGTAAAACATATTTTTTTTTATCTAGTAATCTAAATTATTTCCATCAACACCCAGCATCCAGTAGATGCAACTCATGGGATTTAAAATTGTTTCGTTCGTAACATGTTTAGAGAAACTGTGGGTAAATCTTATGACGCTGTTTTTACTTGAAAAAATTTCATATGAAATGTGTTACTAATTAAAAATTGAGAAAATATTCCGAAGAATCTTTTAAATACGGATTTACATGTAGCGTGTTTAATCCATCGTATATTAATAAGAGGGATAAAATATCAAATTAAAGTTTGAAACTTGCTAAATTAAATATACATTTGGAACCAAACATCAAGAATTAGCTAATAAATCTGAAACAGTTTTAACAATCGAGCTGAAAATATGAATCAAATAAAAATACTGAAAATAAAAATCTACACTAAAGTTTGTAATAAAAATCTACACTATTAAAATTCGAGAGTAAACAAACGTATCTATATATATATATGAGGCTATCTCCTCACGAACCGCCGAGCACACAAGCGTGCTGAAGGTACTAAAGGATGAGAAATAATTCGGGCAATCCATTTTTATCATTCGAACTCCGAAATTACAATTAGAAAAAATTTAATTGAAATTTTTTAAAAATATATATGATTGGTTTACCCATGTACATTGTCAAACGTCAATGGCGACTCCAAAAGGTGGCATGGGGAGAGATCTTCCCCATTTCCTTCGTTTTTAAAACTTCCATCCCTCTTTCTATATCGAATTCAGAAAAAAATAAATTACTCCTGATTTGGATAGACTGTTTATTTCGTTAGGACACGGTATAATCTTTTTTTTACAAAATTATGAACTTTATTGTGATTTTTTTCTCTTAAATGTATTAAGTTTGACGCTGTTCTACTCGTAGGTTCTTCGATGCTTTTAAATGATTTCTTTTACTTGTCTTTCAAGAGTTTTGTGGCCAATTTTTTATTTGGGCTTGATAAAGCCACTCATCACATAAAAAACTAAACATATACAGTTTAAAAAAACACACTATGCGTTAACTTTTTGTTTCACGTCTGTTTTGTCTCAGTCCCAACGTTCGTTAACATTTTCCGGCCTCTTCTTTCACTTAAAATTCTCTCTCCCTCTCTTTTTTTTATTCAGATGGTAGCGCCACCTATACAGTTTTTGGAGTAAGGCGAACCTTACAAACGCCTTTTCACGGACAAAATGTTCCAATCGCTCTTTATCTCTTTCTTATATCCTGATAAAGCTTATATCCTGTTCTCGGGAATTTAAAAGATCAGACTCAAAAAACTTTCTTTTCCGATTTTTTGAAAATTACTCGAAATTCTACTTAAACATTGAATAACATCACAATTTATAAAAATAATCGAAGGAAACTTTTTTTCCCGCATGTCAAAACTTATTATTGGTGTTTTGAACGAAAAATCAAAAAATTTACTTAAGAACTACGTTTTTTTTTTTTTTTTTTTTTTAAAGATGTGTGCTTTTGTCTATTTGTTATTAAAGAAATTTTTTCCTTACATTTTTTAAAAATAATTTCCGTTATTTGTTATAGATTCAGATATTACTAAAGAAACAATTATTCTTTATTTAACATCGAATCAAATATTACTTAAGCAAAAGAAACCTATTAAAAACCATAAAATCTAATATATATTATAAATGCGAAAGTTTGTTAAAACGCATTTCAAAAAAAGGAATGGATTTTAATGAAACTTTACAGTAATATAGCTTATACATCAGAATAGCACATAGGCTATAATTTATAGCATAGACTATAATTTATAAAGATATTGTATGAAGTGTCCAAAATATAACGATATTTGTCAAGTAAGTAGGAAAAAAATCTGTCATCTTCTAGCAATTCTGGCATGAGCTGCAAAAAAGCCCACGTCAGCATATATCTATCTTTTGTTTGTGAAAAACCTTTTTTTGTTTTGGCTACGCAAGGTGCTCGCTTCTAATTAATTCCTCTGATACAATGCCTATTTTTTTTATTTTAGGATCAAATTAAGTTTTGAAGGGAGAGGTTGTTATGAATCTCGCTTTATTTTAATGTTTTTTTTTTTTTAACATTTTATTATGCATATTTGGTAGTAAGAAATTGATCTTTCTTCCAAATAAATGCTTTTATCAGTTCTGATACTTAAAGTAAATAAACTTTCTCTTTTACACTGCATCATTTGGACAAATTTTCAAAATTTGTTTGTGGTTAGTAGTTAATTATAACGCTATAATTTTAATTGAATAGGCAGATATTGCATTTTTAAGTATAAAAATAATTAAAACTGCTGTACTGTATTTTTTGGAACGAGTGAATATTAACGTCGCACTGTTCAGCTACATGAGGGCTTTTGGCAACGGATCACGTAATTTTGAACCATGGTCAAGTGACGTGGACGACACCTGACTGGCACCCTCTTCTCCTAACTACCACACCACACCAACTTAGAAGGAATATTCTACCAATACTTAGCAGGAATATTCTTTGAAATCCACTCTTCCAAGATATATAGCAGCACGGGTTTCGTGATGAGTATTTTAGCGGAAAAAATAGTTTGTCAAAATTTAAGTGTCTTATGTTTTTGATGTTGATGAAGACCTTAGAAAATTATTTGACTACTTATTTTAAGTGAACGGTATATATAATTAATTTTACAGTGGAATATCTTTAATTAATTTATTAGCTCTAACAGATTAAATTTTCCGAAGAGAAGTATTTTGTTTATGTATATCCCTTAATTTCAAATGTAGTGATCCAAAAAAAATATTGTATGAAAAAAACTGCAGTAAATCATAATGCGGTTGGATAAAGTATTAAAGTGCATTTCTCCCCTACACGGCGGGTCTTACAAAGCTCTAATAAAGCTCGAGTTATGAAAGTAGCTAGGCATTTGCCAATTTTACTCTATCGTTAACATTTCGCTATGTTTTTTATGGAATCGTCATTATAATTTAAGAAACGGCGTTGCTTGCGAATATTACAATTTTAACATAAAATAAATACTACAGAAAGTAATATTAATGTATTATACTTTCAGATAAAAATTATTTACACTATTTTAAGCGTTCATTACACAAAACTTTTAACAATGTGTTATTTTTGCTGAGCAGAGATCAGCTTAGGAAGGTATTTTCAAAAATCGACCCTCAAGAGTGTTACGGGGAGTTATAAATAAAAAAAAAAAATCCTTTTTATCAGCTATTAGATCTACGTACTTAAAATTTAACAAAAGTGTTTTATTTCTCTCTTTTTTGTTTAGCTAAGCTAAAAAAAAGCTTTTTTTGTTTAATTTGCAATTCACGTAAAATTAACTCATTAAAAACTTCTTTATCCTTCAATCTGTGTTGTTTAATTTTTCAGTTCACCCGTGCGAAGAACGGGTATACCAGCTAGTGGGAAATATAAATGTGAAAAAGCTGGAAAATGTTTGTATATTCTTGCAATGTATTTGTACGTTTTTAATAGAAAATTGAACATTTATAAGCAAACAGTCACTCTGAAGCTTGCAAATAGAATTTTATGACATTTGAAATTCAAATTAGTTTTAATAGTTAAAGGTTTAAGGTTCCAAAGCAGGTTGACGAAAAATCCGATTCCCCAACGGAAAAAATATCGTGAAGTGAATTATATTAATCCATGAACACCGCAATTTAGTTTGAACCATAAACATTTCTTTAGGTTTTATTTAATTTGGCTGGAAAATGTAAAAGTAAGGATTAAGATAAATTTTACTCACATGCAGCAAAAGAAAGAATGTATAACATGCAGCGGTGCCCATAGGAATTTTTTAGGAGGGGGGTCCACCCTTCTCGTATCATGCTCCAATACGCCACCCAACATATTCTTTGGATTTTGTCGATTTTTGTAAATAAAAAAACAGTAAAAATTAATAATTGAATAAATAATTAGCCCTTATTAATAAAATTAATCATTAATAACAAATACTTAATTAAATTTTACGTACGATATGCATATGATTATAATCAATCAGAAAAAAAATCAAAGGCTGTGGGGAAGTTCGTCCAGGCCTCCCCCCTTTGTGTGTGCCAATGATCAGGTGTGATAAATGTCACATAAGTGATAGTGTTCATATATTATATCTACTTGTTGTCTACTCTTTATTTTCCGATCTGGTTGTTTATTTATCCTCCAATTTTATTTATATTAATCATTAATCACTCGTTTCACTGATTTCCAGTGCCGTATACTGGCTATTTTCATGGAAGGGGTAATGTTTTTTTTTAAAAACATAGACAAAAATACCGAAAAGTAACTTTTTTGCTATAAGTTAAAAATCTGTTGGTCTATGGGAGAAGTTTGAACCTCCAAACCCCATCCTTGAGTTTACTTTTTTCGATTTCCTTATGGATATTGTAGGTTTTCACATGCAGAATCCAATCACTCTGTATTTCATTCGCATAGTCGTGATGAATCAAGCTTATGACTTCAAAACAAGAAGAAAAAGATACACTGTTTGCTCTTTCTTAAAACCGGCAATTTATTTATTATTATTTTTTTTAAGATTTTGAGGAAATTATTTGAAATTTGACAACATGTAATAACTTTGCCAATTATGAAAATAAACGATCGAAAATTTTACTCCCCTTGTATCAAACTTTATTATCCGTGCAAAACGAAAATTGAAAAATTTACTTTAAAAAAAAATTGTGCGTGCTTTTCATCTAATAGTCTTTTTTCGGATAGAATAAATAGAATTAATTAATTAATATTTTTTTTACCTTACATTTTGCGTTTAAAAAGGACCACTGCTTGTTACCGATGTGGGGAATGTGGAAGCTTTAACTTAAAAAGTAAAGCATGAAAAAAAAAAAGAATCAAAGCGTCGTATATTCGCAATTAACGTATTCTCTTTTCTTCACTCTTTAGATCTTAAACTTCAACGGTTGGGAAAGAAAGTAATTAGTCCAAGACGGGGAAGAGAAGCAGAAGAAATTTCAAAATAGGGAATTTTAATAACATAACATAGAAATAACCAAGAAATGTTGACCTAGAGAGGGAAGGGAAGCTTTCCCTGGGATAAGAAAGGGAAAACGTTTATACACTAGTCCAGCGTTTCTCAAAATGTGGGGCGCACCCCCAAGGGGGGCGTGAGCATATTGAAGAGTCAATAACAAAAGATTATTCAAAAAAGTTATTAATTTACTGAAAGTAAACAAAATACATTCTGACATAATAAAAAATAAAATACTCAATTATACTAATAGAATAAACTTATAAATGCATCAGTGCTGTACAATGTATTTTATAACTAATTTTACAATATTAAGTCAAGAACAAGTTTTATAATTACCAATGACCTCATGGGCTTGTCATTGATAAAATTATATACAAAAATTAACACTTATCTTGAAAATTCATACAGATTATAATTTACTTCTTAACTGCCAATTAAAAGTTACGTGATTTGCTCCCAAAATATCATCGTTTTCCACGTAGATGCACGTATGTGATGTACTGGGGAGGAGAAGGAATAAGCAAATCCTCTGAATTAAGTAAATCCTTCGCAAATCTGCCTAAAAAAGAACAGTGTTTGAAGGGGAACTGGGCTTCAGACCAATGATGATACGGGCAGCACTCAGTTGGGCTTGCTCTAATTTCCTTAGAACAGAGTTAGAGGCATATATAATAAATTGGAAATCTGTATTCAAGAATCAGGTGAATAAGCGTCAAATAAATACTAAGTCTAAGCGTAACCGCATCAGCTCCCCAATTCTTGCCAGCGATGTATTTTAAGATGTTGAATCGTTTCTTATACTTTTCAAAACTAGATATTCTATATGTTTGTGGCGGTGTGATATCTATATAAACTAGTACCAAACATCATGCGAAGACGATCGTTTTGGCGTGGTCGATAAACTACTCGCGTACGGAACGGAAGGTACTCAGATCGAATCCTTCCTTCTTTCATTGGTGACCCTGGCCGTGCAAAAGAACCACAACCTTCACGCGCCGCAGTCGTGGCGCCATCTATCCACCGCAAAAGCAACCAAGCCGTAAAACATTGATGAAAATATGCTGTCACTTCACAAAGCCGTCTCATACAAATGACGCAATTCTCAAGCCTTCACGCACGATGACGCAACTGCTCACATGCTCGCCACGAATATGGTATAGTTCGTTTGCCTATTCACCAAATCACTGGCATGGGGGTAATGTGGCGGTGTGATATCTATGTAAACTAGTACCGAACATCACGCAAAGGTGATTGTTTTGGCGTGGTTGATAAAGTACTTGGGTAGGGAATGGAAGGTACCCAGATCGAATCTTCCTTCATGTTTTTGACTCGTAAAAAAAATCATGGTCTAAAATAAATCCTAGATCTTTAGGATGCTTCTCAAGGATAAGGTGACTGATTATTTAGTCTCAATTTGGACTGGTAGCTGTATAGATGCTTGTTTGTAGTGAAAAAGATGACAATTGACTTAGAAGAGTTAAAATGAAGTTTTAGTTCACCTGCAAAATGCGACAAAGCTGTCAGAGAGTCAATGAGTTTTAACTCCAAATCAGATACAGTAGTACTAGAGCTCCACAGAACAATGCTGTCTGCAAACATTCCGATTGTAATCCCAGAAGAAGGCACTTTCTCTATACCAGCTAAATACATGGAGAAAAGTGTAGAGATAAGAGCAGAATCTTGAGGAATGATCTGCATTTTACGATAACTTCTTACAATAATTTACGCCTGTTACGTCTGGGGTTCTCCTCCTCCTCTACTACTAATCATCATTTAAATAAACTCCAAATCCTACAAAGCAAATCCTTCGAATCATCCTGAATGCACCTATCTACGTTCCAGGAATTGTGCTGCACAGAGAACTCAAAATCACCTCCATTCATTCCAGAATAAGAATTCTTTCAACTCTTTCAACCACCTTGTTTCCAGTCCTTTCAATAGCATTATCAAACAGCTAACCTTCAAAGACGATATCAGGGGAAACCTCCATTTTAAAGGACGAACTTCATGAAATCAGCTCAGGTGTCGTCCACGTCACTTGATCATAGTTCAAAATTACGTGGTCCGTCGCCAAAAGCCCTCGTGTAGCTGAACAGTGCGACGTAAATATTCTCTCACTCACTCACTTAAACCTCAATAGATTTAGCGTACCTTATCTCTTTTGGAATAAAGTTGAATAATGAAATGCATCTATAAGCTAATGTGTGTATATTGAAGTAAATTTGCAAGATTTGGCGATTTATTACTTGACAGATTACCCAAAAGTTCTTGCGAGTCCAAAATACATAATTTATTTCACAAATAAACTAAATAGAAGCAAATATCTTATTTGAACTACAAAATATTTGCAGATAAAAGCTAGTTATTTTTTTATTCAGGCAGGCATATAATAACAAAAGAAAAAAAGTGAGGAACTCATCCAAAGATTTAAGTTGGAACAGTGAAGCATGGTGGCGGGGGCATCGTTAACTACTGCCACCTAGTTCGAAGTCATAAAATGGAGAAAGAAAGAAAAAGATAAATATTTGTTAACAAGGAAGTGGGCAGAATAACGTTTTTTCTTCTATATCTCTTAAAACCATAAACTATAGAACCGAATTTAAAAATCAATGTTTGGGTGATATCGGGTGTGCACCGTCTATTTTTTGTCAAAGACAGTAAACATTACAAGATAGAAAAGCTCTCTTAGGTTCCTCGGAATCGTTAATTCTCTATTAACGTTAAGTGTGGACTCCGCATTTTAAACACCGCAAACTCTTTAAGCCTTCAAAAATGCTCTTAATTTGATAACAAAAATTGATCTTTAATCAATGAGAACATAAAATTTTTTAGAATTTAATATTCAGTTACAGAAGAAAGTCTTGAAAAGCTAAAAAAGAATTGAAATCGTATCTTTCTATTTTATATTCGATCTAGATAAAATTTTGCTATCATGAATTTTCATTTAAAATTTTTGCCTTTCGAAAATTTATCTACTTTCGTTTTTTTGATAATAGTGAACGGGTTCTCTTCAGAAATGATTCGTTCACTTGCTGTCGCCACATCCATGATGTAAACAGTTCCTGTATTGATCGGTGATTTTGAAGCATGTTCTCATAGAAAGATAACTAAAGTAATATTCAGAGGAGTAAATATTTGATCAGGAAACAAATATTTTACTGTTTGCGAAACTTCCGATTTGCATTTAAAGTATTTTCGTTAAATATGACATACTCACAGTATCTTGAATCTTGAGCAACAATATGTTTAATTATTGACGCAAATCATAACTCATTATGAATTTGCTGATTAACTATAATTTAATTTGATTTATGAATATAATAAATATGAAATAATCTCTAGTGATGTTTTTATAATTTGAATTATTCTTTATGATCGAATCTACTGGAGATTTTACAATATTATGCTTATAAATTACTTTTGGTCTAACGAACATGCTTCAAATCACCGATCTTTCCCAGGAGCGTGGATGTGACACGACGAAGTGACAGTGGAACTGTTCAGTTATATTATCAAAAAGAACGAAAGTCGGAAACTAAATTTTTCGAAGGCTAAAAATGAAAATTCATGATAATACTATCTAGATAAGACATAAAATAAGACTCTGTTCAATTCTTTTAACTTTCTTGTACAACTGGCCCTGTTAAATTCTAAAGAACACATGTTCTCGATAGTGGAAATCATTTTGTTATCAAACCAGAGCATTTTGAGCCAAGAGTTTTGCGATTCTTTTTAATGGATATCACACTAACGTTATATGGTAAAAGCATGATTAAAAGAATACCTCAAGAAGCTTTTTAGCTCAACACGTGTTTCTTCTTTGTGCATCGATGATTTTTTTTTAAATCTCACTTTTGTATTAGATTACAGTTCAGGTTCTCGTTTTTATCGTTTAAGGAATATAGAAAGAAACAATTAACTATTTTTATTATTTTAATCTTCATCTTTGCACCTTCCTGGTGGCTGATGTGCGTGGTTGCTAACTTCCTCTTTCCTTGTTCTGCGGATGAGTTCCTCGCTTTTTCTTTTTGACCCGTACTACATGTACTGCCTGAAATAAAAATGGCTTTTAACATCTGCCAAATATTTTTGGCAGTTCAAATAATTTATTAGTTATTTATTGAGGAAGCTTAAATCCGCTTTCATTTTTGAATATAAACCACCACCAGGTAAGTGATTAGATCGTGATGATCTTGATCTTGCTTTCGTACCGCATTGCTTATAGACTGCATTTCATGTTGGCATTCCAAAGCGCGCTAACCAGTTTAGAAAGTGGTGGTGAAAGCGTCGCATATTCAGGCTGGCGATATTCGACTATGATCAGGTGACGATGGACCTGACTATTTCGAGGAAGACTAAAGTCACACAAACGGAGATTTCCTGATATGTTTAGGTGCTGTTTGATGAAAGGACTAAGGTGGTTAGCGAGTTGAAAAATAACATTCTGGAGAAATGAAGCATGGAGGTGATTTTGATGCAGCTTTAATTCCTGGAACACGACAAGTGCATTCAGGGTGATTCAGGACTTTGGAGATTTGGCTAATGATGATTAATAACAGAAGGAAGGAAATTCGAGCATGTAGGCATCAAATCAGCTAATAGACCATCGTAAACCAGTCTTCAGACTGCGTAACTGCTCGATGTCATTAGAAGATGCGCAACAACTCTGATTTAATCGGAAGTGTTTGAGATGTGTCTGGCCGAATCTAATACTACGTATCTGATTTGAGTTAAACTCATTGACTCTCTGACCCGGCGCGATGCCGTTACAGTGGGCTTTAAGGCGGCTGCCAGATCGGCCGTCTCTTTCGCGCGAAACCTGGCATCTGCCGACACCCGTCCCAGAAGTGGTGGCTATCAATCGATAAGCATCGCTGATATCCTAAGGACTGGTTTCCTGTTTACACAGCAATCCAAAAAACATGAAGGAAGATTAGATATTCGATTGCCTTCCATTTCATCTTTTAAGTACTTTATGTCATTCTGCACTTTCAAGAAAATCTCACATTTAAGTGTTCTAGGGTATTTCATTTTCAGTTAGCTCAACATTTTGCTCTCTACAGGTTAGAACAGACCGGCTCGTTGCTGCTATCAGCCTGACAGGCGTATCTTGACCGGGATTGCGATCGTCATGCGTGGCGCGTCATTCCCAGCGGACGACTGTGAAGTGACAGCTTTCTTTCATCGGTATTTTCCACGGCTGCGATGAATGCACCACATTTCGGCGCGTGGCATTCGTATTGATGCTACGCAATAACAATCCCTGGCGAAAAGGAAAGTCGATCTTCAAATACCACGGCTTTATCGACCATAAACTGTTGTAGCAATTTACCAGGCGATATCTGGTTTCGAATTATAGCTGATTCATTCATCACTAATGCATCGGACTAACATTCCTGGGCTTTAATATTGTTGCTTTATTACCACGATTAACGGTGATTTGCGACGCATCTAACTGTATTGTCATCATTCCACTCAGCCCGCTTCGTTCTTTTAGTGATTGCGAAGAAGTTCCGGGACACAACTGTCTCACTCCCGGTACATCCGCCACGTGTGGGCCAGTGATAATCTGTTGTGATTTTCAAGATGATTGGGCATATGGCACGTATTGTTATTATGGTGTGACTTTTAACTGTTAACAAAAATCTAACATAGATTAACTAACATTAACAAATAAAAATTTGTAGGTTTTATTTTCTATTAAGATATCAATTCAATTCATTTTCCATTTTTTTAACCATGTCAAATGACGCTCGGCTCAAATAACTACCAACTTTTGAGCTAATCTTTTGTTATTGACTTTCTTCAACCACCTTTCACGCCTTGAGGAGTGCGCAGAAAACGCTGGACTTGGTGCCATAAACGTTTCACTCTTATCTTGGGGAGCTAGATACAGCATTTTGTGATTCCATTTCTGTGTTATATTGAATTCCTGTTACATTTCAACTGCCAGCTCTTCTTTCAGCTGAACTAATTACTTTTCTTTCCCAACACAAGTTAGTTAGACAAAAATTGAAGAGGGCCTGCATTGCTATTTGCTGACTAACAAGTAACACTTTGGGTTAGCTTCCATTGCATCGTAACTAACGGTCGATCTTTACCAAACGCAAATAAAAAAATAACGGTAATTGATTCTATTTGTTCTATCGGCATTTGTCAGATGGCTTTTTGTTTTTTAGTGAGATTTTTCGGTACCTAATTTTCACCAGATGACCACAAGGAAGTGGATGTATTATTGAAGTTCTATTACCATCATTTGTTAAACTGATGCAATTTTTATTTAAATCTTAAAATAAATAATGTCTGAAATCACCATTTTTCTTTAAAAAAATATTTAATGTATACGAGTCTCTTTGTTCCTCACGACATCAAAATAATACGAAGTGTTGAATTTGCGCGTGAAACTACAACAAAGAGAAAATCGTAAACTCAAGGACTAGACTGACGGATTTTCCAGCATATTTTCGGCCGATACTATGTTTTTTAAAAAACATTGCCCCTTCCCAGCCAACTGCCTGGCTACATAACGGTGTGTTAACAAATAAGAATGGAGGGATATAAACTATTGAATCGAAATAAAGTGATTTGAAGTAGGTATATATATATGAACACTATCACTTATGTGACATTTATCACCTACCATTGGCACAAAGGAAGTTGTTTTTTTCTGTTATTAATCGCTATGCATATCATTGTAAATTTAATTGGTATTTGTTGTAATGATTGTACATTGTAAGGCAGTATTTACATTCGGTAATAGTACATACTCTTACATTTATCGACACAAATCAAAGAAATCGACAGGTATATTAGGCATGTAGAGAAGGTGATTTATCCCAGTATGAGCGCCACCGCTGCATCGATTGCATACATTCTTTCTTTTTGCTGCTGTGTAAATTTATCTTATCTACTTTTTATTTTCCAACCAAGTAAATAAGACACAAAAAATAATTTATGGTTCAAGCTAAATATAATATTCATGGATAACTATAATTCACTTCGCGATATTTTGAAGAAATAGATAAACCTGCTTTGAACAATAAATGCAAAAACTATGTCAGTAATTTGAACATAATCAATCAGGCGGATATCATCAAAAAGCGTACAAATCTTGTAAGATCATGCAAACATTTTTAAAACTTTCTTTGTTATATTCCCTTGTGACCGTACCAGTTTATTTCAAATGATAACTGAAAAATTAAGCAACACAGGTAATGAAGTTTTAATGAGTTAATTTTACGTGAGGTAAATGCTTTAAAAAAGCACAGCAGCTAACAAGAAGAAACCGCCCCTTTTGTTAAATTGTAAATCGAATCTGGCAACTGATAAGATTTTTTCATTACAACTTCATATCTCTTCAGAACTCATTTGAAAAATACCTTTCTAAGCTGATCTGCTAACACTAAGCCTGCTTACATTGTTAAATTTTGTGTAATAACGCTTAAATAGATAATGAAACTCTTTATCTGAAAGCATTAATATCTGCTGTATTTTATGTTAAAGTAAACTCATTTAAGAAACAGCACTAGACTAAATTAATGTTCTGACTCCATACTTTATAATAGCTGACAAATTAAAACATCTTTAATCAGCTTTGTCAAACTTGCATTCCACCGCTTGAAAGGGACTCCTTATGCACCCATCAACTACGTATGATTACGTTTTCATACAATATTTTGCGGATCATATTGGACTCGAAACAAATGCGTACTGTTGGAAAATTCCGGAAAGCGGCTCAAAGTAATTGAGTATTCCGCTTCAGCGGAAGCCAGGTATGCAACCACCCAGTTACTTCGAAACGAAACCGGTCAGCTGTTTCAAGATTATTTCATCATCAAGCATGAACGCGAAGTACTTTCACGCTATCGCAAATCATATTCTTTATATCTTCGGAAGAGTTATTTCCAAATATTCTGTAAGTATTCGCTTCTGAAGTTATTTATTGATTATTGACGGTAGAGGAAAGGAAAGAGCGCCGATCGTGTCATCCGTCTGATATGTTAAGGGTATCGCCCATGCCAGCAGGCTGGTCGATGATCAAAAATACTGATACCAGCTGGTTTTAATGACGCATACTTATACGGTAATCTGCGCATTCAGACCAAAGGTAACGGCGGACCTGGTAACCGCTAACCGCAGACGGAAATTTTGCGGTATCAATATTTTCGGTCAAGAGAGTTTGCGCGAGTGTCGAGAACTTGATAAAGAAAGCATTTGGAAGGGAGATCATTTCTTGCAAATATGCATAATAAATGTTAAAAAAAATACGATATAAGCGAATTCATAACGACCTCTCCTTCAAATTTAATTTGTTTCTAAAATAAAAGAAGCAGGCGTCATCTCGGAGAATGACCAAAGCGAGCTGCAAACTAGACAGTATCTGACGTGAGGCTTTTTCATGCCAGAATACTAGAAAGCTTTTTCTACTTACAATATCGTTATATTTACCGGACATACATTTATGGCAAATTATAGTCTGTAGATCATGGCTTATATTATATTCTGACCTATTTACATAAAGCTTTTTATATTAAGATCGACTATACCTTTAGAAATCATAATTTTTAATAACATTTTTCAACATTTTTTATCAATAAATGGGATTTTTAGTTTTCAAAAGAAATAGGTTCTTTGACGTGTCAGATATTAAAACAAGTAGTGTTTTATCAGATCATAATAACTCAACAGTATTTTAAAAAATGTAAGGAAAAAAATTTCTTTAATATCATAATCTAGTAAAAGCACACATCTTAAAAATGACATCAGTTTCTTAAGTAGTTTTTAGTTTTCTCAAATACCACTTCTAATCTAACATAGTTTAAGCACCTAAGAAAAGATTTCAATGATATTTTATGATGTGATCGTCAATAATCGACACAGAATAAATTTTTCGGTAATTTTTCAAAAAATCGGGCATTTTTCGATGTCCAGCGACTGAATATAGCACATCAGACATAAGAAAGAGATGGCACGATATGACACAACAGCGACGTTTGTATACCTCAAGCTGATAACATTCCTTTCTGAAATAAAAAGAGAGAAGAAGAAAAGCGCACAAGGTGAAAGAAGAAAAATGACAACGTTGAAGACAGACAAAACAGGCATTAACAAAGTTAACTTACATGAATGTCTTTTAAACTGTGCTATGTTGGTTTTTATGTGATGAGGAGTGGCTTATCAAGCAAATAAAAATTATTTAAATATTGATAATTTAAAAACATCGATACAAGTACATGATCATTTAACTATTTCTCTTAGAAGAAAAAAATCTGTCGGATGTTAATCTATAAAAAAATTTTTTGGTTATACTGATGTTACCTGTTGAGATGGCTTTTGATCTAATCCAAATCCGAAATTATTTGACACTAATTCGGAGGATATTTTAAAACTGAAATGAGGAAGATCTCTCCCCATTTTTCACCTTTAATTAAATATTGACGCTGAACAATGTACAATGAAGGCAAGCCAATCACTTCAAGAAATTCGACAAATTACTTTCTTTAGTGCAGTTTCGAAGGTTCGAATGATATAAAATAGTTGCCCAGCGCTCTTTCGTCGCTTAATACCTTTCGGCGCACTGTGATAACAAATATTCGTGAAGGCAACCTCTATAATAACAGATGCGTTTCGTTACTCTCATTTTTAATAGTATTAGACATTTTTATTATGCTTTTTAGTCTTCAGATTTCATTTTCGACATACTGACGGTCTATGTTCCCATTCGATAAAACTGTTTCATTTAACTATGTGTTTGATTTCAAATACGCTATTTAATTTATCAAGTTTCAAACTTTTGTGATATTTTATCCTCTTGTCAATATACGATCTCTCATTCAGTACCCTTCACATCTTAAATCATGTTTAAAAGATTCTTCGAGTATTTTCTTTCAATTTTTAATTAATAGCACCTCGTTGCTCAACTAACCCGCCGCGAAACTCAGATGTTTATGAGCGAAATGACACAAATCGTGAGCCATCTACTGGGTCGCTGAGATCATTGTGATGAATATTAGACCCACTAGACAAAAATATGTTTTACTTGTGTAAAATACCTTATATATTAAGAAAGGCAATCAAAGCCAGCGCGAAGCACTCTAAACCCGAATCTGTCTAACGACTTTACATAGGCATCGTGAACGCCATATCGCCATTGACAGTTTCTTCTGTTTGGCCCTTATTATCCTTCTTCTCATTTTGAGCCTACTCAACTGTGTCAGAATGTTTCTTATTTCTTTCTCATTGGAGCACGGCAATATATTTGCGTCCAATATTATTGAGGTACTGATGAATGACTCTAGATTAAGGAAATGAGAATCATGACCAATCATAAGGGAAAAGAAGATTTCTTTATCATTGATACAAGATCGAATAAACTTTGAAAAGTTAGTTTCCTTACTTCCTGAAACCTCTTTTAACATTATATGCACAGAGTTACTACATTCTTTCTTGAGATTCACTAAATATCATTTATGAAAGAGTCTCACTAAAAAAGATAGTTAAAATTTAGTTCTAAAACTCACCAGAATGAAGTATACAGGTAGTTCATAAATAAGTTATTTAGATCGGATCTGAAGTGTGTTAAATATGTTATTTGAGATTTCAATATTTGCTTTTTATTATATAACTTGAAAATCGTCAGAAGTAAACCAAGAAGAAGATATACGTAGTCGGGAAATGTTCACTCTGATTATCGCAAAATCGAAATCTACATTCATCATTCCTATCATTCATGTTTAAAGTACTTTTCCTGCTCGCGGGCCAAACTGGAAGTTTTCCTACGGTTTAATCTTGTGATTATATGAAACATGTTTGATGAAATAATAAGTTGACTGATCATCAATGGATCGCAATGTATTTCATTTACTATATATCTCATCTGCTCCCACTCAATCTGGCAGGTACACCCAGGAAACAATGAGATCTGATGAAAAACTGACTTCATTTCTGTATAAATATTTTTATCTATTGAGAAATAAGTATAGACACGGCGTCTCGGTTGTAAGGCTTTGTCAATGTAAAGCTGGGATTATGTTTCGTTATATCGAGCGAGGCTCGGCAAGCAACTGCTCAATACATATCACCGGATGTATTCTTTGTGTATGACGCCTGCCTAACTGTTCCAGGGTTTAACGGACTTTCTCAGTTCACAACTAAGTTCAAGCACAAATAGGCTACTCACTACACGCGGGAAAAATACAAACGTTACCGGTGAGCCCTGGGTGATACCAACTCGATTGGAAGATCCGGCTCAATACTCATCAACATCAGTGTTTTAGTAAGAAAGTCGGGGAAATTTTATTCGACACTCGGCGATGTTTATGTTAAACGCTGATGATCATTCGATCAACCATTATTTTGGTGATATGACCCATGTTCACAAGCGACGCAGCCGAATGAACGTCAGGAGAGCAGACATCCAGCGAAAAAAAATACATCATTTCTGACCACATTTCAGTGATAAGGAAAATTTGGCAACCTGTTCTGGGTAGCTAATCAATAACTGAGCAGATCACTGGCGAAGACGGAAGCGTCGATGCAAACCCAGCATCGCGGGACGCCAAACGCTGACGGTCATCGCAATGGAAAATACCGTGAGCTTTGTACACTTACGGCATTGATAGGCATGCGTCTCAAACCAATTGCAGAGAATGCTCGGCTGGTACCGTAGCCCACGCGCGCGCCGCAATATTGATTAAGCATAACTCTGAAGGTCAGCCCCCATTGTGAACGTTATCAAGCTGGAAATCATCTATTCCACGATATATAACTCCAGGGGCTAAATATCATTTGTCTTGTGATAAATATCAAGAATTTATTCGCTGAAAAAAGATGTCAGGTATCTCAGGACGCAAAAGATGCCAGAGCCGACTTCCATGTTCAACTATATCGTTTGTTTTATTCGATATTACAAATATTGGCACGACATGGCCCCGGCAGGATCCAGCGCTGCCACCAGCAGTGACTCAACAATACTATTCAACGTCGCGATAAGGTACAACTTTCAGCTCGGCAAATGATCAGGGTAAAATTGATAATTGTATCTCTGCTTGAATGGTACATATTTCATTGATCGGGCTTGGCTATGCCTGTTTCGTGTGCCGGAACAGGTGTCATTGTTATTTTCGACAATATTTAGGTTTGTTGTGAACTACTAATGCGAATTATCTGAAAGAACCGATATTTGGTTTTAATTTAAGAAATTGAAATGATATATCAATTTTTCGATTCGATAGTAAAAAATGATAAGGTTAATATACTTGTACTTTAAATCATGGTTTTTGTATGACCATTATTTTATAATAACTTTAAGCGTATGTGTAGTATACGGCATTTAAGATGATTTTATAAAATATTCGGCCTAGTGAAACTAAACAACTCATCGGGGAGGCCAAGTATCGTCTTGCGCTCGCTCATTTCAGGCGTTGTGGTGATGATTAAGCGATTCATCTTAATAACGGATGAAATTAAGTCTGTTGAACTAGTGTGTTTAACTCTCAAACTCATTACATCAAAACAAAACCTAGAAGGAACTGATTATAATATTACTTTAACTCTCAGATTTAGGTACCATGGACCACTCGTCTCATTTCTGTTGGAAACTTATACGCTTTATAAACTAATTACAAAATATTCAATAAGTCAGTAGGACCCTCCGGTGCCAAACTAGTCAGTTTCAAAGTATTATAAGACATTTAGAATACGATATGATATTCTAATTAGCGCGCTCAATACGTATTCAGGTAGGGACACCATCAGGAAAGCTAAACCGAACAGTAGTGATCAACGAACTACATAGGTGGTTATCTCCTGAAATGGAAGGAAGGCTCAGAGGGCTACGATCTCTTTCTCTCTTTCAAAGAGACGAGCGACATTTTTCCCTTTGGAATGACCAACTTCTGTTGGTATTGATTACTGCGTGAAAACCAACACATTGTACTTCTCATATAACGTCTCCAAATATTGATCCGTAAGCCTCTGAAAACTCGGATGTTATTTTTATTCCGATTTATCTATTCCGATATTTATATATTTTTATTATGTTTATTATATATATATATATATATATATATATATATATATCGCGCCTTATCATACTAAGCAATTAATCCAGACCTTGTTTTCATTACTAATCAAAAGGCATATCGAGACCAAATAATGTCTATGAAGTCAAAATATGAGAGAATAGGGATCAATTATAGTGTTCAATCTCAAATCCATATTTAATATTGCGAAGAAACGATAAGTGCATTCACACTATTGTACCTAACACTGACACAGCTAACGCTTTAGCCAACAAATTTTCGTCGTTACGACGACCGCCGTTACAACAGACCATATGATATTTTGATATTTGGTCGGCATTCTTTCGGTTGTAAGAGATCTTGAGAAGCTTTATTATTGAAATTATTAGTTTTTCTCTTTCTGCTTTTTTTCAATATTGTACTACGCGATTGCTCTAGAAAACATCGCGCGAAAATATTCTTACAATGAAGACTTTTGAGTAGAATATTTTGTCGAACCGTTTATGCTGACTAATTACTGTATCCTGATTTTGATTTTGAAATAATGATCGTCTATTAACCATGTTTCCCGGTAACGATACCTGATACTGATGAATGTTAAATTTTCGGTCGTCGTGTTTACAATGGTAAAGCTCTGCCATTTTTCGCCACTTTTTTGGAAATTCATTCTTGAATTGTTTCATTGAAACTCAGTGCTCCCTCGGCAAAACGATCTTAAATATTTCTTGGGCTATTTGAAATATAATAATGCATGTTTCAATTGCGCATTATAAATTTGTGACTGATGAACAACTGCCTTTCAGACTATGCAAGACCGTAACCTAATCGTTGACAAATGCTGATATTTGTCATTATGAACCATGAAAACTATTTGATGACGATGTAATGAGAATAAAACTGGCAACTCCCGACCCCAATATCATAACGATTGTTCAGAGATCTCTTTACCTCAGGAAATGATAAGAATCAACGATCTGAACGAGCTGCATCGTCGTTATCGTATTTTGAAGATGTATTAAATCAGAATTGAAGGAAAATCTATTAATAAACTCAACAAGCTACAAAGTGCTTAATTGGTAAGGTTCCACGTGTTCCACAACCATTTTTGTTTTGTTTTCATGTTTTTACATTTATTGCTCTAGTTGTTTTTTTGTTGTTTGATTCTGAAACTTTGCTTAATTTTTGCTGGTAATTGAATATCATACCATTTTCAAATGTGAATAAGAAAAATGTTAAACACTGCTGGAAATATTTCAGAGGCCATCAAGTATGAGATGTCGTTGACGGCTGTATTACGCTGAAATTCGGTCGAATATCGGCAACTCAAGCTGTAGAGACAAGTAAGGCACTGACTGGCGGCTTTCGGTAGTAAGAGCGAACGGAAAATAAGCGGTATGAAACAGTGATTCGACTTACTGAGCTCAAATATTCAAGCGTAATGAAGTGACTTTAAAATATACTATTTAACGAAGTTTACGTGATAATAGTAACATTCTGCACTGAAGAGGATGCGTTTTTTTATTTCAGTATTACGGAACGCCACTGCTATCTTCGTTTGAACACCTACATAATTTTTTTTACAAGATATCAACCAAATAATCTTTATTCCTTCTTCACTACTGTTACTGAGAAATAAATTTTTAACTTTGCTCATTTCGAAAACAAGCACATGTTAATATTTAAATTAAGAATTAAAACATTATTTCTACATATAAAACAAATATTAATTTTAAAGATAATAACTTATACTCAAACTAACTGTTTATAAAATAACTGGTGCAAAAACAAGCGTTTTTAATGAATCTGGCGCTTAAGCACTCAGGAATTTTCGGTCATTTAATATCATCAATCTGGTTTAACTAAATCTCCGCGATGACGGTGTCCCCATTTTTGTTTTTGGTGACAAACTGTATCTGAACTCACGGAAGCGGTAAAACCATCTTTCGATATTCCACATAATTCACGACAGATAACTGGGCGATATTTTTAAGCAAAATTGCTGACCTCATTCTAAACGTGCAGATCGTTAAAACCTACGGCTGAATCTGAATGGCAATACGACATTTTTTCGATGTATTTCCCATGAAACTAAATTGATCTTATTAATGTTCGTTACTATAAAGAAACAGGCAAACCACACGGTACGACCTCTGTTTAATGAGCAATATCAGATACCATTTCACGAACCCCAGATTGTAGCAAATGACCGGCGTGAGCCGAATCATAGATCGTTTATAATTTTAATCTTGAATAAGCTAACATACTCAGAGGGCAGGAAAGACAAAATTGCTGTTCAATAACGTTTTTAAACTATGGTATAGTACATCCTGGTGAAAATGAGGACGACGGGTTAATTTTTCAATTCGGGAAGAAGAAGAGAAGGAAAAAAAAACTTTCTATAAGCTACTTATTTGTGTTACTGTCTTGCCTTTTGCTGAAAATTCTGAAATAGAAAAGAATACAAATGTTTGTGTAAAATTATTATAAAAATGCGTGAGAAGAAATCACATTTTATCACAAATTGTTTTTTTTTTATTATTTGTTCTTTGCGGACTCGTGCATTCCCCGGGAGCTGTTATGTCTTTGGGTCCGCCGTGGGCTGGTACTGAACCCGCCGCGCCAATATTCTCACGAGGCTCTGACAATCTTACAGCGCCGACCACCCTAAGCCAAACAGATCTCAGATCTCTTTACATCTTTGCATAATCACGACATGGTTATGTCATTTTTACATCGTCGTGTTCAGAAAAACATACAAATAAGGCGATCAGAAGCTATCACCACCCAGCCGGCGACACTAAACTGTAAGCTTTTGAGGAATTGAAAGAACAAAAATGAATGACCAATAACATTATTCAAGGAAATATTTTCACATCTTTTTATTCAGGTTTTTCTTGAGAAAATCTACAGTATACATAAGCCATATTTCAATAAAGAAAAGAGTTACTCACACTATTAATTCATCTACTTTTAAAGCTACGTTATTCCCCAACTATTTCAAATTCGAGAAAGTTTTGTATTATTTGTTTTTAATACGTATAAATTAACAATACGAGTAATAAGCGCTCTCAGATAATCAGAGAGTACTTTGCGGCGTACATAAACCAGTGTGTGTTAATGCGCTCAAAGCGAAAAACAGACAAGTCCACTAGTTATTAAACGCGTTTGGCTCAGATACAAAAATAAGCTGACTACATGCCGCCTGCTGAAAGTGTATATCGCTGCGTCATACACCTGAAGCGCATTCTGGGTGATTCCGGAAGAAGCGACGTCTTTTTCCTACATCCTGAAGGTTGCTTTCCACCAGATTTTGCAGCAGCCAACATCGTTTCATAATCGATGATATTGATACATTTTCAAAAAATTGTTTTTAAAAGTATTACGAGTCTTACCCGCAAGAAAGATACCATTACATATTTTCGCAAAAGGAAATTTTATTTTTGTGTTCCTTTAAATGTTTGAAGGCTGTCTGAAATCATTGTTAATATTCATGTTTTCACTCGTATGTGTATGTTGATTTAAAATTAGCATCAATCTTTTAAGATATTTTGCACACGGCACATAAATCTTTGAGCACTCTCAACTTGTGAAATTCTTGCTGGTCTTACCCCAAACATGATGATAAATTCTGATCAGGAATAAGCGAAGATTATCACATGTTTCCACTACCATTACTAAATCTTCAAAAGAAGTATATCTCTTCAATTATTCTTAAAACTATTACTATCTTACTAATTTTCATTTAAGTAAGTAGGAAATAAATAAAGTAGACTCATTTTTAAAGTTTTCTTTTTTCAAAATATTTTATTTATTTTTAATAATGAAAATCGAAAGAATAGGCACGTATTGCAACGTTTTATGTAGAAAACCCATTTTATTGAGGCTTTCAGAAGCAAATTAACGAGTTTATGTTATTCGAACTGCATGATGCGCTTTCAATTTTTTTCGATATATAAGAAGTGGAAAAAATTAAAGAACACTAAATATAATCTATTACAATAACATTATTTAACAAAAGAAAAAACTGGTTCTAAAATCAGATATATATATTTTTCATAAGATAAGTTTATTTCTCAAGTTATACTTCTATTCCGCAAGTAAGGTTAACTCAGAATATTACACGAAAGCTGAAATTTCATATAATGAAGGAAACCAATAACACATATCTTGAATACTGAAATACAGAGAAGGCCTGATGCCGCAGCCTAATACGTCACAATATTGATAAGGAATATAAGGATGTTGTAAATGATTCTGCTTCGCCTGATGCGCTCAACGCGCGCCAATCATG
This sequence comes from Trichonephila clavipes, assembly GCA_019973935.1. NCBI lineage: Eukaryota > Metazoa > Arthropoda > Arachnida > Araneae > Nephilidae > Trichonephila > Trichonephila clavipes. The sequence goes on along the minus strand of BMAU01020520.1, from coordinate 21,600 downwards.
ACAGAAATTTTTACGTGTTTGCGATATTGTTTTCATTTGATCTGGATGTCCAGAATTTAGTCGCCTTTAGCATGTTCAGGTGATGTGTGTGGTAGATGTTGCACAGGTCGGCGCGCCCCGAAGGTACCAAATGAGACCGTGTGTGCACCACAAGCTGAACGAAACAGCATCGAAGCCTATTCTTGCCAGCCTATAACTCGGCGTCTCAGGCACGGACCGTGTTTGAAGAACGATGATGCGGGCCCCTTTCGAGTGTCCACAATGCTGTAACACTGGGTAAAGGCATGCGTTACCAGCGATGATTAACGTGTTTTCGATGGTCAGTTTATTTGTTCATTCCTCTTTTTTCCAGATATCAGGAGGAGCGCCGAGCACTCGACCACCTGGGTACCATTGAGCTGGCTACCGTCATATTTGATAAAATAACTAGGAAGGGAATCATTAACGCGGTCAGAGGCGACATATCGGTTCCAGTTACGTATTGCGAGCCCCTATCGGTATTCTGAAACAAATAACTAATAACTTTGAACTGAAATGAAAGTTCTGTTTATGGACAACCGCCCGTCCTCTACATGCAAATGCCTCAATATCGGAAGGCCTCTACTGCATCGGACTGAATCAATAAAGGACGTATTGAGATATTCTGACCAGCGAAGACCCTAAACATAGTCGTCTCTACCATTTTTCCGGAAAGGGAGCAGCTGCTGATGATGATGTTGAAAGATATCAGATTGATATTTGATGCTCAGCCCGTACCTAGACGTTCAGCAGGCTTTAACGGTAAATGCTATGCGGGTCTTCGTCATACCAATGACCATACTGTTTTATCAAATAAGGACTGTTTTTACTAAGCACGTAGATCGTTTTTATTGATATGTCAGACGTACAACATCTTTGCTTTTACGTTTAATAAACCAGGTTTTACAAATTTTTGCTGTATAACTTTGCTGAACTTCGTATCTGGCTATGGACATGGTGTATGAAGTGTTTTTTTCGGTAATATCGTAATTTGCTGTTTCTTTATTTATTACAATGTACTATTCAATCTTCAGATCTGACACTAAGAGCTTTAGACCAATTGATCATTTATCAATTTTTCATTTAGAAGCTTTACGAGGCACGACGGATGCCACCGAACTTCGAATATCGTCAAGTAACGAGTCATTTTTTCTGACTCTAAGATGATAAAACCATTTTTTATAAAACAGGCTCTTCAATATTTTCTACTTTGAACCCTTGTTCGAGGAAAAATATAAAAAACGATACAAAACAGTGTGTAATATTTTTGTTCCAGTATTTCTGATGAAATATCCTAACAAACGCTGTGGCAAATAGTTACATATAATCTTACCATACCATGATACAGCCGATATCAGCAGACGAGGAGGGTGTCTTGAGATCTGGTCCCGCAAAAAAACCGACGACCGGAGCGATATTATCAAAAGAGGTCAGCGATGATATCGCGATAAACAAGTGTGCATGACTTTAACAGCTTTCATGCACCGGCGAACCGAATGTCATCGACAACAGGTAATGTGGCTTTTTGGCAGGCTACATGGACGACGATCATCCCAAGATGCGGCATCATTCGAGCTTCTCGGTTTTCGAAGGAAATTTGCCGGAAGCTAACTGTTTACGACTGGCTCATTCGATAAACGATAACCAGCAGAAGCTGGTAGAGTTGAGACAGGTCTGATGGCAGCGACAGATTGTCCCATAGGCGTCACTGGCGCATTGAGCTGCCCTGAGATTTTCCACTCTATTTAGCTAATTTGATTGGCGATGTGATAACATAGCGGGTGTTCAAACCGAAATAACCTGCGCACAAAATATTTACCGAAAGACACTGCATTATGGCATAAAAGCAATATTTCTTCTTTTTCTTTCAATTTATATTTACTGATACACGAACTCATTGACCTAGCGGGCCGATACGATTCAATTCACACTATATAGGTATAAAGCTGCCTATATTTAATATTGAAATTCGATACTGTTTGCTCGAATAAATTTTTGTCTTTAATTGAAAGACCAGATGCAAATTTTCATCTTATTCAAATTTCATTGCATTTTTCTTTGTTTGTAACTTTGATTAAAATGAATAATGGTTTCGTTTATGCAGTTTAATTCAATGCAGCAATGAAAGAATGCAAACCTGGAGCCGGGATCCACCAGGAGCAAATCTCTAATTTTGAATAATCGGTAGATGTATCATCAATAAACTCACAAGGCATTAATCGAATATCTCTTCGGCGGACCATCGGCACCGGGATATTACGCTGCGTGACGTGCATCGGCACCAGCAATAAAGGGAAATCACATGAAGCTTGCTGCGTCGGCAGCGTTGTCCTGCAAAAATTTAAATACTAATGCCATTTTCAAAACCTCGGCAGTTCATTCACGATAAAATGTTTAATTTCTACCTGGCGTGGATAGATACATATTTACCAACAGTTGTTACTTTCACTACTACATAGAGAAGTAAATAACAGTTATTTCCTCGTTCATCTTTCGACTACTGACGCACCAACTTCTTGTTTTTTTAATGTAAGCCTACTGTATAACATCGTCCACTATTGCAGAGTTTGTACTCAATCAATAAGCTCTCTTACTGACCCCAAAGGCTTGATCTCGGCCCTCTGCCTCCCGTGTGTAAAAATGGTTACGCACACCAGCAGCAGCTTTTGACCCGAAAGATTTAGTTTCCTGACACAAACTTGTGTCTAACGTGCTTTATTCGCAAAAAAAGTCTGCCTCGAGAAAAAACAATTTATTTTTGCCAAAATGTAGCATACTGTTGTTTTTAACTCGGCATTCTGCATTTAATATTGCATTACCCATCGAAAGTAACGATAAGGATTGTCATTGTTTGATTTAAGTGTACGGGAAATAGAAAATTTCAAAAATCGTTCTCACTGATAACGAAAAATAACTAAAGAGTGATATGCATCATTATGGCTAATAAATGCCTGTTTTTATTTGATTACAGTCCCCCCCATACGCTATATTCCCGGTTGTCCCGCCTCAAAGCTATTACATAAATGTGAAATGATAAAGATGTTAGCTAAATTATATCAAATAGTTCTGGTTGACCTCTCCAATGATACTGATACTTTGACGATACTAAACTGCAAAATATCTGACATCACGAACGGATATATGGTGTACTTTTACCTAAAGCTAAATAGAAAGGGAACTGAAGCGACGATAATGATAATTTCTGAAGTGTTACACGTAAATATCTATTAATGATTGATTGAATTCTAGTTTTTCGTTGAGATCCTCTTTAAGGCTTATATTGGCTTCCACTGCCTCAGTAGCTGAATGGTTAGCTATCGATCTTGTCGTTTACCGGCTTTCGTCCGCCACGATCCACAATGATAAATCTTTTGCGGCAACCGTTACGCGTAATAACTGTTGCTGCTTTCATATTGTTACTCGCTCGCTACTGCTGAAACAGTGAACTGATGCTTTTTCGCTAGCTCTGAAATACGGTTACTATATATCGTTAAATTATATTTGAACATTTACGTAACTATCAACGCGTATTAATTATAAGTTGGCCACACAACGAAGCGGCTTTATTATTATTTTAAGAATTTGATTACATCTTTATCTTGTGATTTCACGCACCAGTATGTATCTCGTGCACTGCTCCAACTACGGGGCACCAGCTTTGGACACAATGGCATTTCAATGTTGTAATTCAGTGCTCCCGGGATCAGGCTGGTTACTGATTTTCGCCAGCTAGGCACAGCTTCACCGGCGGATCAAGCCAGAATGTCAGCTGAAGTCGAAACAGTTAATACCATTTTTAAAGAGAATTTAAAATGGCAGGTTATTCCACGACTGACCACTGGCTTATGAACGCTGTGTTTTAATGATACATTTATTTTCACTGGATTTTCTAGGAAGTTTACGCTCATTCCCATAATATTTAGAGAGAAACTGACCTAAAATTTTTATACTGCTATTTAATGCGAAAATACAAACAATCATGTAACCGACTGAATATTAACGCATCCCCGATAACGTTACATTATTTCGATTTCTTTAAGAACAACAATATATTCTTCATGCAACTATTTATTGGTAATCAAGTATTCTTACGTAGTCTTTCTTTGAAGTGATGGGGCCGACCAACTGTTTGTATAAACTGCAATTATCTGAAAAATGTTTCAATTTCTAATTTCGGCTGGAAGTGACACCACATATTACAGTCTGGTTTATTAAGGCTAATGAATCTATGATTATGATAAGAACACACTAACAAACTGTTTTGATCTTGACAAATGGCTGAGTTTCCGATTTTTACTGTATAGTTTGAAATTTGTTTTAACTGTTCCATTTTCTTTCAGCGAACATAAGTGGGCGGTTTATCTTGTGTTGATGAAATAAATTGATTAAACTTTCTTAATCGTATTATTTATTTTTATGATAAAAAGCTACGCTAGGGTAATTGTTATCCCATTCTGAAAAAATGATTAGTTATAAACAGCCCAAAAGCATTTTATTTTATTTTATTTCTATTTTTAAAGAACATTCGTAACAATAATTTTTATGTATCATAACGACTAATAAGGTACAATACAATTTTCCATAAAAAAAGTTTGATCGATCTATTACGCAGTGATGCGTAAAGCAAGAGGCTGACCATACATGAATCGCGTCGGAAACGGCAAAAAGACTATGTATTTTAACAGAGAAAAACAGCAGATGATTGAAATATTCATTCTGTGAGGGGCGGGCTGGCGCGGTGTCGTACCAAGCGTTCGCATTCTATTAAAGCTCGATTGACGATATGACTGAATAGGTAACTACACTAAGAAAATAAAGGACGCTTAATCACAGCCTTCTCCCATATTTTCTCCATACATCTTCGATGCTTAAATCTAAAGTCTCGATGATCAACTCGGGATGATGTTTTAATGACTGGGAAGGAAATGACTGAAATGAAGAATTTTCAAATTTTTAGATATAAAGAGCTGGCTTATTTCAAAAAATAGGCACAGAACCACAATTTTTAAGATAAACCAACTATTGGCGTGTATCACTGTCAATATCGCGGTTCATTTTTACAGCATTGAGCCGATTGATTGCATAATCTGTGTCTACTATGGTAATCAATTTCTTTTGATAGGCTTTGAATATTACTTTCTGAGACTCGATCTCCTGAAGCAAATGAAAATCAGTTATTTATTTCAGTGCTTTTGTGACGACAGGCCGAATGCATATAAACCGCGACCTTTGCTTTTCTTCAAAATTGATACATATGTTACTTTCCATCTCCCCGCTACGACAAATCATGAATGAAACAGAGTTTAATTTTACTATGCTACTAAATAAGAACTGAAAGTTGAGCCCACTGACTTCTCAATAGAAACCTGGTACTCAAAAAAAAACGGTCTCAATGTTTACAAATGGTAAGTTTCAACGACACAAAGGATGCGGAAAGAAACCAATAACGACAGCTCTGATGCATTTTTCATTTTCTTCCAGGGAATTATAAACTCGTTTTGCTGGAAAAGAATTGTTGCGCCAGCCCTCATTATGCTGACCACATTGTTTGACGTAACCAATATAAATTGACCAATTTTAAAAACTTTTTAATCTATAAACATAAACATAAAAAAGATAGTAAACATTCATAAGAAAAGCATCAGTAGATATTTACCAGGTGCAATTCTTAAAAACTGAAATTTATTGTTTAAAAAGTATTTTAAGAAATGTTTAATAGTTACTTTCTATGTTTGTTCTTGTTTTTCAGACATAAGTAGTCTGAGCGTAGTGTATACCTGTTTTTACATAAGGTAAAGACTCAAAAAGGCTTATTTTTTGGTGATCAAGTTCGTTTGTTTGAAAATACTGAATCTTTCGCTCAGATACGTTTGCAAAAAATTGTTCGCGAGGCTTGCAGAAATAGCGTTCAGGCCCTTTGGCCTCAACAAAAGTTTGATGTTCTCTTAACTTTTAAGTTTTTAAGTTATCTAAATAAACCAAATAAAGGAGGGTATTTTCACATGTTTTGTAAAGAAAACAACGGCGAATATCTTTGGAGTAACTACTGTGACTTTTTGAAACCAACTTATTTATTTAGGGTGCTTTCACCGTCGCCGCTACAACTTTTCACTGATAGTAACCATTGTTCTTGCATCGTGATGCGTCAATGATTGAAACGACTGTAAATAGCATTGCTTCAAAGACGCTTATCTGGTTCAAGGCTTTCTTTCACCGAAATTATTTTACATATTGATGTTGGCGCTGATTTCCGGCGAGCGCGTTTCATTTGTATTTCATCAATAAACCGAAACCGCTTTAAATGTTCGGCGTGTCTGAACGAAATTGAAATTACCGGTATAACGTAACGGTTTGGCATTGAATCTTGCCAGATGTTTTACTTGCCTTTCTTCCACATTTCGCGCCGATATCGCAGGTTGCATGTATTAGTATTGGCATGGCTGGCTATTCCATCCCCGGCTATACGCTTGACCATTAAGAGTCATGGAAGCAAATCATTCTTTGATCGGTGATGGAATCTGACTTAGATTATTGTTAAAATCCCCCAAGCTGGTTTGTGCTCATTGCCGGAGGTAATCTGGTTGCTGAACGTAATGTGAAATACGATTTTGTTTTTAACGACCAATACGAAAAAATAGTGAAAATCAAGCGATCGGAACAAAATTAAATGTCCTGCGATATTGTATAATATAGCATGATCATTGCTCTTTGTGTGTGGAGCTTTATATTTCTGAGAATTACCGACTATTTTAATTTTATTTTGCATTGATATTGTTTATTAATTGGGTGTGAGCACAGCATAATTTTTGTTTCGGAGCTAATACACTGACTACATTTAATCTGTTAGTCATCTTGGCGAGGCTATGCGAACATGTTTGTTATATTATTGACAGTTCCTCCTTTATAATAAGTCGCTGTTTATGTAGTTTATTATCGACGACTTTTACACAAGCTGTTTGTATGAAGGCCAGACCATTGGTGGAAACTTTCTCATATATTATGTCCAATTGCACTGACCCATGAATAATGCCTCACTTCCACATAAATTCGCCAAAGCTGGTATGACCCCACTGAAAGCATCAACAGGCTATGAAATGATCTTTCATTACGAAAATGTTAATGTTGCTACCTTTTCGTGTCTGATTCAATGACCACCAGCCTAAATGACAATATTTTAAATACTGCTCTATAATTTCTTTCACTTATAATAGTGGGGCATTCAGAAGCATGAAATGCAAGTAAAATGTGAGCCCGCGGAAATGGTATCAACAAGATTTATAAGCAAATTACACCAGTCGATTTTTCAGCATTTGATTTTTAACATCTCACCACAATGTTTAACAAGAAGATATTCTTTTTTTAGAGTACGAAATAATAAAATAATAGTTGGTTAGAAATAGTTTTGATTAACAATTGAAGAATTCTATTCTTTGGAAAATAAAATTGTTTTCTTCCACATCTTATCTGAAATAATCTTAATTATAAAATAAACATTTGATATGTTTATTGACTTCACCAGTATACCCCTTCAAGATTTGAATTTTTATTTACATTGCATACTCCCACATCAAACAAAATTGTTTAAATTTTTTTTTTTTAATTTTACACTGATACAAGGTTCGCCGCGATCTATTACTCGTATGAAGCTTACTATGTTTTAATGAGGAATATTGTTTTGCTATTCAATACTGCGCTGTGCATCACTATTTCTCGGACCAGCCATTAATATATATTGTGTTAAGCCCTTTCAGTTCGTCAAGTTAGTTAATATATTGACTTTATGTTATTTTTTCACTGACCACATGCTGCCATGATATATTATATAAAAAAAATATTGAAAATCAAACTGGCGATAAACAGATTTCACTCTAAAATTTACGATGATTTGAAGATATATTCAAAATATAAATTGATTAACGGAAATCATTACTCATTACCATTCCAAAGGTGAGTTTATCGTGTACTGCCAAACTGTTTACGCCGAAGCAAATTAAATCATTTAAAATACATATCACCACTATTAATGGATCGTAATCCCTTATTGATTGCACGGCCGGCATTTGGCAGTTTACTGAGGTGATAGATGATATAATACACGGGTAACCAATTGCGCTCTGCGTCTGTAGGTTAAGGTGAAAAGATTATAAATTTTGAAAATATTTTGTAACTTTTAAGAAAAGTAAACATCCTATAAATCAAATGTTTATATGCTAAAATCGCTCATGACATAATGCGATAAGCCAGAAACTTTGATCTATTTCTTTGAGGTCAATATTTATCAACTATTACAGCTGGTAGCCCATCGGACAAACCATATAAGCTGTCAATGCCGAATTGTCGTACCCCAAACTTCTGTAGTATGTAGAGGCCAGAATCTATTCTTAACAACAATGGCTGACTGAGTACGCCTGCTCCCGTACGCTACATTGTTCCTTCTTTCAATATGAATATCGATCTTCCTTGCATCCCTAATTGAAAGCATTATCATCAAATCAGTAAATTTAACTGTTTGACAACCTGATAATACCAATATAAATGTCATCCAGTGTACGCACCTTACTGCACTGCTGCTGCGCAATTGTAAATTTATACCGGTCAAGGAAAAACTGAAAAACAGATGTTGTAATAAGTTAGAAAATCTATACTGGTATTACTGGCACAAATATTTTATGGTATTTTTTGTGTAGAGTATGGTGTGACTTGTTGTGAGCTATATACGCACTGAAATTCTATAATATACAAACTGATAAATTTTTAATGCCTTAATTTTTGCTGCATTCAGAAATGAATTCTGACAAATAACGCAAAATGATAACACTGTAAACTTTTAAATGTTGCATAATACAAAGGTAAATGTTAATTTACATTTCAGATATTTCCTGTATCATCAATGCTCGGCGTAACAGGCTTAGCGGATTGAGCCAAGATTTGTTCATTTTTCTGTAGTGAATATATATGAACTATGTATATATGCACAAAAACTATTTTTATATATTTATCAGCCAGGTTATATGAAAGACTAACATTAGTTTTTCATTTTTAGATATTTGGCACTACGAAATATCTTACATTACTTTTTCTGAAGATATGTAAGAAAGCAAGTGAAATTTAAGTTATTAAATATATTTTTATCTTTATTTCTATCTATATGTTTTATTTTAAAACTCCAAACAAAGTGACCCACATTCACAATGAACATCTATCAACAGATGTTTGAACACAAACGTTAATAATGTTGTGAAAACAAGCTTATTCAAAGTGATTAAAATATATGAGGAGTAGGACACCATCCTCATCATCTTTTATCCACTAGACATTTGATTTTCACGTAAAGGGATTTTCTATAATAATCTTATCTTTACTGTAAACAATGACTTTCCATATGTGTAAACAACGAATGAGCCACATGGCAAGAGCAACTATTGCTCAAAAAGAGTGTTAGGTGATTGCGTGACTAACTAAAAGTACTAGTTTTTACATATTTCAGCACCTCAGTCTTTGATCAAAAAAGTCACATAGATAAAATAAATTTACTAAGATTTAATGAAGAATTTATGAATAACAAGAACTCTATTACTGATCGCCAATAGTGTAGAAAATCCCAAATCGAGTTACATTGTCGAACTATAAATCTTTGTTTTCAAAAAACTTGAAGATTGCAACGATAAACTCATTAAGCTCTAATGAATGTTTTGTTAAGTGATTTTATTGAATACATCCATGTCTTCCCCTTAATCTGTATTTACATTATAAAGAGCTATCTTGCTCTAACAGAAGCAATTTTTGCCGAATATGTTTTTCATTTAGCAAAAAAATTGATGAGGTCAATAATAAAATGAAGATCAAAGTATTTTAATAAATAACTAAAATCAAACAACAAATAAAACAGTAAAGTGTTAGAAAAAAAAACAATATTGAAAAAAAAGTCTAACATAAACAACGAAAAAGGAAATGTCATCTCTGTTGTCATGTAGCAATCAGAATTTTATTAAAGATCTTGAGCGTCGTTTAACATTAAAATATATTTTTGCTGATGGATGATTGAACTGTCATTCTAAGTGCAGCTGGAGATGGTTTTTTATGAAATACTTGAAGGTGATAACCAGGCCTGATGTAGTTGAGGTTATTTTACTCTTTAGTTCTGTGGTTAACTGCCATAATGTTTCCTCTTATAAAGCTTAGATGATCATTCTATCTTTTAGCTGTGAAGCATTGTGTTTGTCTGTATATGACGAGCCAACTCGAGGTAATATTTAAAAGGCACTACCCGTATACACAAGCGTAAGTGTAAACACGCCTTCTTCCCCTTGATGCGTCATTGCAGCCAAATTTGTTACTTTTAAGTGTGCCATTTCTTCCTTCAAAAGATCTCATTATCTCTCTTTCAATAAAAATCTTTTTGTTGCCATGTCATGTTTATGTGCTGACTTTTTGCGTGTTATATCATACTCGGCGCTGTTTTCATAACAACATAATTCAAAAATATTTGGCTTTATCATCGACACGGCTAGGTAATGTGTACATTTAAAATATCAACTTAAGCACTAAATTGAGGTTTATATTGCTAAAGTAATGGTGTGTTATTTTTTGCGTTGATCTGTTTTCGAAGCCCACGGCATTCTGCGCTCGCGCCTCAGCCCTTCTGTTCTGCCAATGTTTTGTTTGGTTGTTTGGATACTTCCATTTACGTGCTATTTTGTAAATGTGTCTTTGACACGGATGATTTTTATGCGTATACAAATGATGTATGATATTTCTCACTTTTCGTATTTCGATAAGAGTACGACTGGCATGACGCAACATCGGTGCTGCTGCATCTACCAGACAAATAAGGCGAACAATACCTGTCGTCGCAAATGTGCTGAAAACAAGGCTGTAAATTTTTTCGGTGAGCATCCACAAGGTAATCTTTATTTTGCTCAACCTGATTCTATATCCAGAGCCAATTTTCGAAAATCATTGTGGCATTCATGTTGATTACGTTCGGTATCTATACAGCGATGTTGCAATGTTGAACTACTTCTGGAAGGCGAAATTGTCGATGATGTAATATTTATAATTTTAATCATTCTTCTGATATTATCTTGTACGGTCAAAATATTTATTTGTGGAATAAAAACATAAATGTTTTCCATATATAACGATGAATAACAGTCATTCCCGGCGAGTTATCAATATTATTAATATTTGATATTCTAAACTATTGCGTTTCGGTATTATCGGCTTGTTAGCTGCAAGAGGATGCTAACTCTGCAAAGGAAAACTGGGCGAGTCGACCACGGATAATCATCGGTCGACTGCTTAACCGAACTGTGGCGGATCGGCGTACTGGCAGAACGGCAATTTGCGTTTTATATTTCATTAGTCATATTACTAGCTAAATGTGTTTAAGTGTTGGCAGCAATGCTTTGTTATATTTTAATATTTTGCTTCAAGCGTAATATTATTTCTTCTTTAATGTTTTTATCGACCGCTCGATTTTAATAACTGGGGACTATTGTCGTCATTTCATTAATACCAGTAATCTTTTTTGATCGGGATCCTGCCGGAAAACATTTTGTTAGTGATGCGGTTTATTTGGCCAATCAAAAGCTACCTCATAGGCATTACGTTGCTGGCATAAACGCTGAGTTGAAGAATATGGGAGAGGATATTATAGCATCTCGTATATTGTTAAATGTTTATTGGAAGCCCACGCCCTTGGCGTGGAAACAAAGAAAATAAATGAGTGACTGAAAATATGAGACAAACAATTTTGTAATAATATATGGCTAATACTGAAATTAAATATTTGAATAAATATAAGCAGCTTGCGCGATCTTCGGTGGAGGATGCAATATATGCTTAACTGTTAAAGTCTTAAAGATTAATAAATAACGTGATGTATTGACCTTTATCTATTATTGCCAGGCAATGTCCGAACATGCCGACCGATATTGCTGACTTTCAGTTTGTGCTGCATCATTCTGATCATTACATTGGGGCATTCATAACTTCCGGCAATAAACAACTTTCATCGCCATTTGATCAGATTAACTTCTTTTTGCTTTTAGCATTCGGCAAGTGAGATTCTGAGCAGACTACCACTACATTTCTATTTAACTGAAATCAGAACTCCGGAAATAATAGTAAATCTGAAGCATATAAATCAGTTAGAGATATTAATGGTGTTTAAATCAAGGTTTGCTAGGTGTATGATGATCTGTTCAAGCGACTAAGATTAGTGGAACTAATAAACATCTAAAGAGGAGTGGTGATCATTTTTGTTAAATTTACTTTTTCTTCCAACATTTGAGTGGAATTTCATAAAAAATACTAGATGTAACTATTTTAAAGCCAACTGCATCTTTGCATTACATATCTGTTATCTTTTGTTTAAGAATTTCCTGTTATTTTGGAGGAAAAAAGAGGGACTCAGTTTATTGTGACTTTTAACAAATGAAAAGTAAAATCTTCAAGTATAATTCCCATTGTTTGATATGCTTGATGTGACCCATTTTCTTTATATTTACCAATTACAGTTGTGGCACAATTTACCTAACTGGCTCAGGAGAAGAATACATGAATGTCTTTATCTAAGCCATGCTATTTTCACAATATTTATATGAAGCGGCTGAGATTGTTAATGAAAAATTATTTGAACAATATTTTTTATCCTCAAACTCAATGTTCAAATAAACTCACTGGAAGCGCTTTCTGGAAATAGAGGAGTTGTCAAAGAAGCCTCAACTGGTTTATGTATCTCAGAAATATATTCTAATAGTTTGTCACCTAAGTATATATCATTTTATTTTGATATAATACTTATAATTTTGAACATTGATATTATTGTAAATTTATCTAAAACCAAACTTCCTCCAAAATACTGATGATAAAAAGTATTTTATTGAAAGAATATTTTAGCGTAAGACAAGAAGAACACAATTCCCATTTCGGAGGCCAATGTATTTACATTCTAGGATGTTTTTTAGAATGTTGGCTGTGATTATGATGTTATTATAAAATATTCAAGTGAGTCTGAAATTTGCAGATAAGAAATTTTAAATAATGGCTTTCCGGTGCTAATTTTGTTATTTATCCACCTGTTGATGATGACCTGGAACCATAGTTTTTGTACGAACGGCCTGTTAGCTAAGCTACTGGTGAGTCATTTTTAAAGATATAATATTATAAATGTATACTGTATATCCACGCTTTCATTTCGGCACGGTAACGACGTGACCATAATGACTAAACTGCACCATGTTTGTTTAGTATCGATTTGTTCGGTTCCCACCGCAGAGGAAAAATGATTTCGTTGCCGAATCTGGACTTCTGTTAATAGAGAGAGTTCTTTATGGATCTAACATTGATGATCTAGTTTTCTGCGATTTTTCTCAGGATGTAATATTTAGTCGGAAATACAAACTCTAAAGAAATAGCACAGTGAGACAACTAACGTATAACTATATTTGATGATCGTTGATGATATTTCTCTAAGCTTTAACTATAACTATGATACCATAACTAAATTGACTGGATGATTTCAAGCTGCTTATTGTTGAATCAAACTCAATATTAGACCAGCTCAGCGCTGCCAGCAGATGACTATCAATATCAAAAACTCATATGGACACTGTAAAGATGAAACATTATGATAAAGGGTAAAGAATCCCCAAACTCAGTTTGTGATAATGCAGCGGAAGGATATTGATTTATAAGAAAATGATAATACAATAACTAAATCAGATCTGTTAATTATATTTTATTTATAATTGTTGTTTGACCTAAATATATTAAGTAATGATTTTAAAAATCACATAACAAAAATGGACTATTTTTATCAACAAACTACTAATGTATGACACGCACTCCACTCGCTACAGTATGAACATTGTGTTTTAAACCCATTTAGTGAGGCTTTACATATGTTATAAATAGGTAAAGTAGACGATCGCTTCATGTTCCACTGTCTCTTTAATTGTTAATCTTAAGATTATCAAAAAATTATAAAGTGAAACTTGAAGACATTTAAAAATAACCAAATCGTTTTAAGGTTAAATATTTCGGGTATGACATTAGCTGTTAAACATTATTCTCAACTTCCTCAGCTAAGCTGTTTGGTGATTCATGGACTGGCTGTTATTATTTGCTGGCTCTTTCAAGTGATGATCTCTTCGATAAACCGAAGTATAAATGATTAAATAAACTGGGATCAAAGCTTGTGTTAAGACTAAATCTTCTAAAAATAAACTCGATATTCAGAGTTCTATTTCGATTTACTGATGCAATAAACTGCAATGGCGATGTTTAAAATGAGATCATCAGTTGAAGCCTCAATTTGAAAACAAGTATATGTTAAACAATTGAAGTCCCATTTATCATAAGCTACTCCATATATTATTCCGATGAAGTGTTCAGTACCTGATATCTATGTTTTCGCTTAACATTACTATTTTTTAATATTAATTTTCAAAGATAAAATACCACTATGGGTTTTCATCAAACAGATATTTAGTTTTATTGCTAAAAATAAAAAGTAAATTTGGGTTCATCTTTCACTTACTCTCTTGATCCATTAATAACAACTTATTCTTTGATCTTTTTATTTTAGGGCTATTTTTCGTCACCCATTAATAAGTTAAATTCTATAAACTAAGGCGTCATTATTATTTCTTTGATCTTATCATTGCATTGTAAAGTGTTTGACTCAGTTTCAGTCTATACATGAAAAAAATTAATTTCAGTAAATATGTAGCAGTTTTATTACGTAACGCAGTGATAATATTTAATGAGATGAGGAAGGACTAATGTTTTATGTTAAAGGCTATGTTTAAAATTTGCAAAAAAAACCCCACTATATTCAATATTGGTTTGGTAGGGCATTTTATTTATAGTATGTATCTTTTTAAGCGCTATATTTAATAATAAAAAATCAATGAAACACAAATTGTAAACAATGAAATTTAACACACAAAAATCAAGTTTGAAAAAAACAAACATTGGTACGGAAAATAATCTGATACATTTACTGTGTCTCTTTTAACATCAAACTCAACAAACTGTTAATGGTCGAGCGCAGCAATTCGACATCGATGATTGCCCAAGCTGCGATTTTAATCTGCTATATGATCATGGTTAAAATCAAATTTTCAAAAAACTCAGAAGCTTTGTTTTTATTGCTCGTGTGTTAATGGAGGCAAAGAGTGTAGTTTGATAAAACATGTATTGTTGAATTGATAAGCTATCCCAAGGCCCTTTCAAAGTCGAGTTCCTTTTGTATGGCATGTGAGGCTTCCACCACTCATTACAACCATAGAGTACACATAAATTTTACATCTGATGTTACTCATCTCGACACAAATTTTTCGAAATCTTTGTGTTGAAGTGATTTTTCGAAATAACGTATTCCAGAAAAATTTTCAGGAAAGATAAGTGGTTTGATGTATTTATTTTTGTATAATTTGATATTTGTCTTAATTTTGTTGCATTAAATATTTCTGGCATTATGATAATTCAAGACAGCTCAATTAGCGGCGAAGACGAACCCACTGGTGAAAGTTTCATTTTAGCTATGCGTCTTGGACTAAGTGCCTAACCCCTTTATTATATTATCGGAGTGCTCTGACAGAGAATAGAGAATAATGTCTATCAGAAAATAACGTCTATTTTGTTGTTATTTTATTATTGATCTACGACGAAGATATTTATGTACTAACTTTACATAGCAGTTACTAAGTCATTTAAGCATTTTGCACGATCGTAAAATATCATTTTCTAAATATGTAGAGATGAAAAATTACAAATGTTGCTGTGGAAATAATCTTTACTATATATCACAAACTGTTGGAAAGATGTTTCCATAATGAAAACCGGTCCTTTGCTTTTCTGTCTTCTGGTGGAAGCTGAATCTATTACTAAAAGACCACTTTCGACGAACCAAGCGAGACGATTTTTTTAAATCTTACTGAGGGCAATTATGTAAATAACAAAATCGCATTTGTTAGGTAATTATTTGCTGCATATAAGCTTCGCTATTTATGATTGTTCTTTTTAAAATATAAATTTATTTGGAAGTATTTGGTATGAATGTCATTTCTTTAACATGTGTTACGACACGACCATATTTGCTTAATTGTGTTTGACCAGAATACATCTCAGTAACAACTTTTTAAGTTAATAAAATTATTGGCTGTCTGATATTTGAGGTGAACACGTACTATTGCGAAAACAAATTGCCTCATCTATTAAGGAAATTGTATGTATATTCATATAAAATGTTTCATGTTTGTCTCACTTACAATGACGAGATCTCAACACAGGTAAGACTGTCATCTTACTGTACCATTGTTAAATCGCAACTGATCCGGTTACAGTTTGATAACCAAAATATTAGCCCCTTGTTGATCGACTGTTATTTTTGAAACTCCATGAAATATCGTTTAAGTGAAGTATACCATGTATATATATCTTAGTCGCACATAGTTTGGGAAACAGTATTGTTGACCAACTGCACAAAGGTATTTTTTCACAAAACATTTTGGAGTTGAATAGTCTAAAACAAATCATACAACTCGATAAATCAATTTGGTGAATGTTCGTCACCCACTATGTTAACGACCAACTGCGCAAGATCACACGCTCGCATAAATTTGCTATGGTTCAACTCATGAAAGTTTAACGTCTTGCGACTATTAAATTACACCCATGGTTGATAGTTTTGTGTATTTTAGCAATTTATGAGTTCAAGAGTTTATCTCTTCTCTTTGAAGAAAAATCACAGGATTTGATAAGCATAAGATACACTATCAAATTTTATAAACTCTTAAGATAATACAAATATCTGAAAAGATTGTAGATCGCTGAACGGTAATTCAGAAACTCAACGATAGATAAATATCTTATAAGATATTTTGAGAGTTCTGGATGTAACACTATTTTATTAGCAGTTTATCTGATCAAGGAATATAAATTTTCTCCATCAAGATATATTAAGAAGAGATATAAACTATATGATTTAGTTATCAGTTTTCAGCAAATTTTTGTTCCAGCCAGAGACACAAATGTTTTTGGTTATATGGTTTACTATTTACATGCGCAGGCAGCAAATTCCAACAAAACTTTTATTTGATAAGTGCTATTGATGATTTAAGCTTATAATTTGCATTTTTAACTTTAAACCATAAAATATCAATACCTCAATGAAATGCATTTAAGGCCATTCTAAATGAAGATATTTGGTAAAAGAAAGCGTCTATGTGACGGAAAAGTAGTTACGAAGATCAAGGATACGGCCTGACGAAATTTTGCTGAAGATCTTTGAAAATGATCTGAAAGATTACATCGAAGATATCGATGATCTCGATCTTTCATATTAACAAGTGGACTCAAGCTGAGACTCTTTGAACCCGATAAGCGGTTTCATCATCAAACTCTAACTCCTTGTGAATACCTATAATAAAGCGAAAAAGCGCAATGAACTTGAAGATCTTTTTTTATGTTCTCAAACATCTTGCTGATAAAATATTTGGACTGTTGTTCAAGCGTGAAAAAATGGATGGTGTACAGTACATGTTAGGGGAAAACCTTTGAGGGGCACTCCCAAAGCTGGCATCAGAAAGGTAACAGATATCTGGATGCACTTGTGGTTGTCGTGAAAATAATCGGCTACTGTTAGCAACTTGATGTTTTTAAACTCAAGTAATTCAGCCAGCGATCCATCTTTTATCAACGAAAAGGAGACAACGAGCATGCTGCCTTGTGGCAAACTTCACATTAAAGACTGGAACGAGAAGCTTCCCTCCCAGTCCTGGCCCTTTACTCTTGTGGCTTTATCTTTTCTATTAACATTTTTTCTTGATGAAATAAACCATAAATTATATATTGAATGTTAAATGAGCAGTGAAAAAAGAATACTTTGAACAAACGAAGGCTCTTTCCGGGGGTTAAATAAGCTTAACGAACTGCTGAAACTAACTAAATATTTGTACAGGTAAATGAAAAGAAAGTGGTAATCTTCTGTTTCTTTTTCGAAGCAGAAATTGTGTTTTCTATATAAATTAACTAACCACTAACTGCTTTTTTTTTATATTATATTGCACATACCTTTTTCATTAAAAATACAGGTTGTGGAGTGTTTCATTTAGACAGAATCAAGATAAGTCACCCTTGCAGGGTGTGCTCTCTGTATGATGTTCATAAATGTTGATCTCCCCTGTAAAATGAGAATGAGAAAGAAACATCATTCTTTAACATAACTTAATAATCCTTTTATTTATCTTTGTATTAGATTAATGAAAGGGAATTGTTTGAATATTTTTATGATTTTTTTTTCAATTTAACGTTTATGGAAGCATTGATATGGCTGTAAATTTTTTTAAAGGTTAGCTGCGCTTTATTGTTGCAAAAAGCCAGGAAGCCGATAACTATCTTTCACTTACGTTACATAACAAATAAGCTTATTTAAATTATTATTATCAAAATTCTTTTTTCTTCTTTTCACAATTTCAATTTTTCTTTATAGTCGTGCAGTACAAACTGGCAGCGAAGGTAGTTTGGTGCTGATGGCGTTATAAAGCTGAAAAATTTGACGGAAGGAATTTGTTAATTCATAATATTTTTACGATATTGCTGTGAGATAAATATTTTAACTTAAGGAAGGACCACCTTTAGGCTGCGAATGTTCGTTTGTTGCTATTCGGACCCAGGCTGGAAAGACGAACTCAAAAATTCGAGATTTTATTCAATTCTTATGATGTGGTATACGAAAGCAACAATGTATGGTTCCTGTGATTCTTATTTTTAATAACGACTATCTGTTCTGGCATATAAATAACTAAAAAATATGACCTTTGTTTTTCTGTCGTAACATTTTAGTATTATCCATAAAATCTCGGCATGCGTTTGGCATACAAAGAAAAACTATTTTTTTTTGTTATAGTTTATTTTGTTTTGTTTTTACTTTTGTTTAAGCTGTGATCTTTTTAAATCGTCCTTTCGTAACAATATATACATAGCGTCAAATGTTCATTTTTAATTTAAACATTAAATAAGTTTTTATTGACTGGTAATTAAAATGGGAGTAATACTAAACTGTTATCTTGATACTGAGGAAAACTGACGCTGGTCTCGCGGCACCTCTATAAACATTACCCATTTCATATCGAATTTGAGAGGAAAAACCCGATAGGTGAAAATTTAAAAACGATGGTATTATTCGTATTTTTAAGTAACAATACAGATGTGTAATGTTTATATATTACTGGTAATACAATGATCAAATGTTAAAAATATTACGGTTGCCATTTCGCAGCTGATGTTCCATTTGAATTGATCTTTCGTACTCATTGTTGAAATTTGGTGACCGATACCAAGCGTTATCACTGCTTGCTAATACAGCGACTGCGTTGCCTCTTTGAAAGGAAGAAGTGAGTTACTGCATAAACGTTATGCATAAATACCAATTTGAGAATTTACTAAAAAGAAGCAACTATTATTCGATAAAATCAAATCAGCTGTTTCTAGACAAAATGAATTTATGTTTATCAATGGTTTGACCTAAATCCCAAGGAAATTTATTTTAAAACTGAAACATTTTGGCAGGCAAATGCATTGTTGCCGGCATTTATATTAAGGATTTCGAAATGAAAAAACTTTAAAAACCACGATCTCAATCTGGATTAGGCTTGCGTATGTTAGTTATGTGTTAAAATATGATTATCACTTTCCTTTTATATCGAAATAACTGAAAAGTAATTATTTATTGGTTTTATATGACCTAACATTTGCGTGCACTAGTTGTCGTGGTCAGAATTTCATAATACTTTGCCACAGCGATAACTGGCGGCGTTAACTCGCAACGTGGAGCATCTTGGGTAGAAATTTTTTAATACAGGTAAATCACTGTGAGCAAAATTTCCTTCCAACTCTATGAAGGTTCTTTCAAGATGGCGTTATCTGGCATTCATTGCAATAATAAGTAAGTGCAGTGTTAAATGTGGAAATTATAATGAAAACAATGTTTTTAAAGCCAACATGTACTGCTACTCTAGCAAATAAATGTTTTTATTGTAAGGCGAAATTGAGAGAGCCGTCGAAGGCATTTTGCAAATTTTATTTACTGAAAATATTGATCCTTTCACCTTTTGACCCTGAATGATGTAACCGTTTTTTTATTGACACTACTATTTCTTATTGTTGCATTTCTTCGGGTTAACTAATGTTTGCACGGCAAAAATTTTTTTTTGAGTAAATAAAATTTTTTCAATTATTCAGTTCGTACCATTCTAATATTTTTTGAGATGTTGTTCAACCACAGTACCAATGCATTGGTGTTAAAGCCATGAACAAATAAAAGAACATGGATAAAAAGAATTGGATGTAAATTTTTAAATAAATGCAGTGTTTGAGCAGAGATACACCATTCTTCAAACAATATGATTTATAACTTATTTATCTTGGATAACATGTTATTCTCAAAATCTTCCTTCAACTAACTGTGGTGGTCCAAATTCGCCAAATCCTTGATTGTTTATTTCCCTCATTCTTCATTAAAACCTGATTTAATTATTTGATATATCTTCAGATGATCATTCTCACTATAAATCGGTGTCAAATATTATCATGACCAATGTACTTTCAAACATTTGTTGGGGTAACTTCTGCAAAAGGCTGGCTGCACTATTTATGAAATTCATTATTCAAGCTGTTTTTGAAAGAGCTCAAAAATAAAGGCAGAGAAAAAAGATTCGTCGAGCGCTAAAACTCGATAATATTTCGTACAACCCGATGTCCACCTGCGAGTTGTAATTCTTCGGCCTAATCGGATCGTATTATCGAGTTCCTCTCAACGACAACTTTCCATCCCAGGCCTTTTTGATCCCAGCAGCCCGATAATATACATTTTTAAAGAAGGCCAGTTTGGTGGTTACGAATGAAATCGATAACACGTAGTATAATGTTGACAGAACAACACGTGTTCAATGTTACACTTTAGTCAGAAGAGGAAGCCGACGGAAGATCAAACCATGTTGGCTGCATCTTTTTATAAATTTCATGAAGATGATCAAGCATTATACCGGCTATAACTACGACTGAACTGTAACCTATCCCTCGGCCCGGAAATTCCATATTGTATTTCATCGCCAATTGTGGTAAGCCTTATTCTCAGAATACAGTACAGGCTTTTAAAAAGGCCAACACAGTTCGAAGAATGTTGTGTTCCATTCGTGTAACTATTTTGATAAAGCCCGTCGTTAACGCTGAAAGAAACTCGCTGACTTCAACTGTTGAAATATGTTTTATAACGCCGGGGACGAACGAAAACAACTGGATCTGGGCATCATGACGAATGGGCTATTTTTTATCTTTCTGAGAGGCATTTAATTATCATGTTTTGTACTGCGCCCCGGTTAACCAACTTTAATTTATTTTTAAATGATCTTTTGTTACATATTTTATGAAAAGATAAATCTTTTATTTTAAAAAAATATCATAAGTTGATTACGTCTTTCTGGTGTTTTCAGTTTCGAATTTGCATAATAATGCATTATCATTCGCCCTGCTTTATTGTTTGTGTAATATTCGTGTAGTAGCCCTTTCTAA